>CM062241.1:21245592-21488208 GCA_031216185.1 Syzygium aqueum | reverse complement strand
GATTGTTGACACCTAAATTTTACCGACATTCATTTAGTCGTAATTTGCATAGAAAAATTAGGGATTAATTCTTAACCCCTAAACAAAAATATTTAAATTACATAGCATATAGTTTTAGTTTAATTGCATTTGCATCAAATTGGCGATGGCAATCAAACTTAGATTTTATCGAACGAGACTCGGCTCGCTCGGGATGCTAGGGCCGGGAATTTCACGTCACGTGGGCTTGGTTGTTTTAATTTGGGCTTAGCCCAAGTTAATGCAGCCCATTTAAATTGAATTAAGCCCTAAGCCCAAGTCTAAGCCCATTAGGTTAATTAAGCCCACTTAATTTGACCTAGATTCGTCTATATATACATAATGTTAGGTCAAATTATGGGACACAATTGCAAACCAGAAATTTTTTGGAGAGAACGTGAGGAAAGGAGAGACCAACCAAGGCCCCCATGGCCTTGAAGTGAAGCTGCCCATACACAGTACGGGGAACGCATACGGAGACGGCCATAGAGAAAAGGGGTGAGATTGAAAGCTCACAACACTGGAGAGCACACTTGGCTTCTCCTCCTCTGTACACACGTTCAGCAAAGACCCTGGGAGGAGAGCTTGCAGAAGGGAGAAGACAAGTCAACAAGAGGGGGCTGGCTTTTTCGGAGGAGGAGATCAGAATTTTGCAGAGAAGAAAAACACAAAGCCACGGAGGAAGAGGAGAAGTGAGACCTACGAGTGAAAGGGCCACCATCAAGAGAAAGAAGAGAAAGAAAAGTCAAAAAGGGGGAGGCTACCATCAAGAGAAAAATCAAGAAAAGGCGTTGAAAGCTCCACAAACAGCCACGTTCAATTCCCCTCTCTTGCAAGCTTTGACCGTAGTGAAGACTTACCGAAGCAGCAGTCCACTTCCTCCCAGAATCGCTCACTCCACAGAGCTTATTTGTGGAAACTCAAAACACGAAAGTTGTAGATCTACGAGTCCTTGATCTGTGGCTTTTGGAATCGGATCAATCCGACGTGTATTGAGGAAGTTACGCCCATTTTTCCAGAATGGTGCGGCCCTGAAATTTTCTGCCCGCGGTGTCTCAACCTCCCCCGCCGTGACGACGCAGCCGTCGCCACCAGCCACTGTTCACGCCGGAGCTGCGCCGTGAGTCCCGTCGGTGCCGTGCCTAGCCGTCCCATCGTCGTCGCAATCCCGATCCGCAAGCCGAGCCAATTCGAATTTGGTAATTATCCAAATTAGGTAAGACAATTATCCGATACACTTTTCAAAATATTCAATTTCCTAATTGGTATGTTTAGAATATTCTATGGATATTTAGTGAATATTTGATTTGCATGTTTGAATATTCTATGAATATCATGTTGGAATATTAGAGATATCCGTAATATTTTGAGAATATTCAAATTAGGAAACTTTCCTAATTTAGCAACGTATCGGGACGACTATCCGACTTTAACCCTAAAGTCCGATACGCGGCGGTACGGAGAATCATTATCCTATTCATAACTATTTGAATACGATAATGATTTTAATTTGCTTCCCAAATTTGAATGATCAATTATCCGTTAATATCTATAACCCTTTAGATATGACCGATAATTTGATTTTTGTGCCTAATCCGAGTTTGAAGCGAACGTGGCGGATCGCGTGGCTGAGTTGAATCGATTGCTATCTTTGCTTGTTTAATTGTTTTTTCTTTTTTTAAATAAAACAGAAAATTTTCCAAAAAAATATCATTTAAATTAGAGTTTTGCATGTCTAGGTTTTTTTGAATATATCCCGAAGGATAAGATAAATATCTAATTTAAATTAGGACGTAACGTGGCAAGTTTCCTAATTTAAATTAGGTATTATTTCAAACCCTAATGGATTATTCACGTTATTTTATTATTCCGAATTTTTAATCAAAAATCCCAAAAATAAATCATTCTAGGGTAGATTAAGTCATCATAGATTGCATGTTAATTTAGGTATTTTTGAATTTCGAATTTTAAACAGAAAATACCAAAAATAGAAGTCATTACGTTGCATGTCATTTTAGGCATTTTCATTAATTCCGAATTTCATTTAATTCCGAATTTCATTCATTAGAAAATACCAAAAAATGTTCATTCACACGTCATTAGAATTAGGTCACGTCGTCGCATGACATATAGTATGCATGTTAGGTTGCATTATTTCGCATGTCATATTTGCATGTCATTGCATATAGTTTAAGTTTCATTTAATAAAGTGAAAAATCCAAAAAAAAGAAATTGAATGAATGCTTTGTTAATTAGAAATCATATTAGGGTTGTCTGTATGATTTTTCGCTAACAACGCAGATGCTGCATGGACTCGAGGTAAGTAATTCCTCCAATTTGCAATTTATTTAATGCCTTGATTATTGGGTGTTAAATTGGTGGTTTGCGTACCCGCATGAACACCTCACATGTTAGTAATTAAGTTAAAATGGATCCATACTGCCTGCCAAAATGTTTTTGAAATGAAAAGGTACCGAAAGGGCGTTAGACTAGATCTAGCGTAATCAAGTCCCCGGGCTTAGAATCTCTGGTTCGTAGGAATAAAACATATCTCCCTATGTTTTATTTAGGTTTCTAATCAGCCTACCACAAATTGATTAGTGGCGACTCCAAGCATGAAAATGATTGCATGTTAAGAACTTAAACCCTAAGTTGCGAATTGGTAGGGCTTGGGAGGGCCCGAGTTAAGTTCAATCTTAATAATCCATTAGCCCGAGGAAAATTGAACAAATTTTTTTAGGGTCGCGACAGCTTGGCGACTCCACTGGGGACTCGAGTTAAAACTCTTAGTGGACTTAGGCCAATTTTTCATTTCAAAAATTATTTTTGCTTGGCAGCGAGGATTCCAGGTACGTCCCTAACGTTTTAAGGTGTTAAATGTTCTTGCAGTATGGGAGGTATAAGGGGAGGAGTGTTTGTTAACCTTTGTTTTGCAGGGAGGTGGTTGAATGTATGGTTTATTTTATGCACGAAGCGCTGTTTGATATAACCTGTTGTGCATGCCTTACATTTTCACTACACCGCACACACTACCCGCTGCCGGACCTGGGCGGCATAGGTTTAGGATGGTACTGAGACAGTGGACACCCCGACCAAAACCATTTGGTACGGGTCGCCCTCCTCGGTCCCGAATTTTCTTTCAAGGTGTCATTGAGTACCCACCACGGTTGTATTCCACTCAACCCGGGTCGGCTCTTTGACTAAGCCGGAGTCAGGGGAATCCTAGCCTAACCACCACCATGTTTGGTTTAGCTCGGTAATCCTCGCGTCTCTATTTTGCAAGCCAGAGTCTAGATAGAAATCGAACCTCACATTTCATGCGTGTGTCTATGTGATTGCCATTCCCTACCCGGTGAAGTAAGTTTTCTGAACCCTTTTTCTCGCACTTTATTTATGTTTCGTACATGTGGTCGGTCCATGATAAGTCTAAGTCGGTCATAATTTTTGAAAGCAATGATCATTGAATTTCTTTTCAAATGAAAGAAAAAGGAAAAAATAAAGCTTTGAAAAATTTACTTTCAATTGCTATCATTATTTTCCTCAGATCTGTCATAAGTCATTATTTCCTAAGAAATTTGCCACCATTTTCACAAATACATGGAATAATGAAAAATGTCATGAAAAATGGGAATAAAAGAGACGATTGACTGAGTCATGGACCGATCGTTTTGAGGACTCATACTTATCATGCTCTATTTTTGCAAATTAGGTAACTACGGACCGATCACGTTCACCTATTCGTACGCGGTCAAGAGCTAGAATGGCCGATCAAACTGAGTTGCAAGAACGTGTTGACGGTATGGCAGACCAGATCAAGCAACTCGCCGTCGCCATGCAACAAATGACCGCCGAGATCAAGGCTCTTCGGTCGATCCCTGTTCCAACATCCCCTGAAGTATCAGTCCCGAAGCATATAAGCGCAAAGAATGTCGATGTCGAGGATGAAGATGAAGAAATTCCCGACCTGGAGGATGACCCCGTCCAGATTATTGTCGACAAACCGAAGCCGGACGAACGGGTCCACAAGCTCGAGGAGAGAGTTAAGCAGTTAGAGGGTTCGCAGGATTCGCCCTCGATTGACTTGTCCATGTACTCCCAGATTAAGATCCCGAAGAAGTTCAAGATGCCGGATTTCGATAAATACAATGGCACCACGTGCCCGAAAGCTCACCTACAGTTGTACCACGTGCAAATGACCTCGTACGTTGACAACGAGCTTCTTATGATCCATGCATTCCAAGCGAGTTTGACCGGCCCTGCTTTGCACTGGTACCTCATGAAAAAGATCAATAGCCTCAAAAGCTGGAAGGAGGCCAGTGAGGCGTTCCTCAAACAGTACCGGTTCATAACGGACATCGCTCCCACCCGTGATGATCTCGAGCGAGCTCAAATGAAGAAGACCGAGTCTTTTAAAGACTATGCCATTAGGTGGAGAAATTTATCCGCTCAAGTTGTCCCGGAACCTATTGACAGTGAGCTGAAGAGGATGTTCGTCAAAACTCTCCCGTTCGAGTACCGTAACCGAATGGTTGCCATTCCAGCCGACAACTTCAACCAACTTATCCCCATAGGCGAACAGATCGAGATAGGACTGAAGGATGGGTGGTTTGTCGAGCCGTCTGCGTCAACCAAGAGATACAGTGCAAGAAAGGAGAAAGAACCGGCTGCGGAAGTGAATATGGCTTATAACCAACCAAGCCGGCGGAATACTAATCCTGCCCCGGCAATTCAGGTGGCTGAAGCTCAGCAGCAAAACACGAGCCGTCAACCTTTCCAGAGGTGGAACAACAGGAGACAATTCACCCCCCTCCCCGGTTCATTGTCACAAGTGTTGGCGGTGCTCCGGAAGAAAGGTTTACTCACCAACGAGCCAAAGCGGCCCAATCCTGAGCAGTATCGTAATTTCGACCCGTCGAAAAAATGCGATTATCATATGGGTGAGGTCGGACACTCGACCGACGATTGCTTAGCCCTCAAGCACCGAATCCAGAACCTCCTGGACACGAAGGCTTTCTCATTTCAGTCCGCCAAGCCAAATGTTCAGAGTAACCCGCTTCCTGACCACGCGGGCAATGTGAATGCTATATTCTGCTTCGACGCTGGTCGGATCAAAAACGTCAAGGTATACACCGCTCAGGTCTACGGTGAATTGGTGAAAGCCGGGTATTACCCGGGTAATGAGGCCCTTCCCCTGGCTATCATGAGGGCAAGAATCTCAGCGATGGTGGAAGCTAAGATGATTGTTTACGCCGACCATACCGGCATCGTATCTACAATCTCTGAGGCCGTCATTAACTGGGACGAGGAGATCGCCAAATTAAATACCGGGAAGGACGAGCTTGATCCTTTGCCTGAAGACATGCCTCCGCTCGAAGACGCGACCGATGATGAAGAGATCGTAGAGAGCACGCTTAAAGCTGATAAAGGAAAAGAGGCGATTGATACTCTGGGGCAACCGAGCGGCAAGTTCGACTATTATGTGAAGTATTCGGCGCCCCCGAGCTTCTATGTCGACCCTCGTGACATAGTCCCTGACGGATGGGGAGGTATGGATGATCCAACGCCTCTAAAGACAGAAGACCCCGATGATGCCATGGAGGGGATAATTGCCTTGTTCGACGACGTCTTTATCGGAGCCATCGAGGAAGGACCGTTAGAAGGGATGGGCGCTGGCCCATAAGAGTAACACCTTTACTTTCTCGCACACTCCCCTGCGTGGGAATTTTTACCGTTTTCTAGGATTTGCCCCTTTTTCGGGTGCTGTTTTTCATTTCCGCCTTTAGGTTTTGATTGTCGCAATTTTCATTCAATAAATGTAATTCATTTCAAAAGAATCAATGAAATTACAAGTTTTATTCCAGTTTTGAGGGCATGTTGAGGTACATCAAACCAGCCCGGTGATGATATCCAACCGATAAAAGAAAATATAGTCCAAGGAGAATTCTGAGGCCTGGATTTCTTCATGCTTCCTCGTGTTAAAACTTTTTCGAAATGAATTTCAAAAAAATCAAAAACACAAAAAAAAATTACAAAAACAAAAATTACAAAAAAATGTAGTGATTACCCCTGTTTGTCCTTCTGAATCCCTTACTTTATGTTTCAGGGGCAATCTTGTGACTCGTGAGGGTATGGGAACGGTCCAAATCGACGAATTATGCACCGTCGAGCCTGATCCTGATGATGCTGGCGAACTCAATGATTCCTCTGATATTCAGCGTGATCTAGAGCTGTATGAAAAACCCAAAGTCCTGACGGCAGACCAAACTATCACCGTCAATCTGAGTCATTCCAGAAACCAAAGAGGTAAAGATAGGGGCAACCCTTCCCGGGGGTGCCCTGATTCTCGCAGAAATGGATGGCTGTGAGTTCTCCACCCCTGTTAATTCTGATGCTGTGAAGATGTATTTTCCTTGATAAAATCTCACATTTTGCAGCAAAAGTTTTTCAGTATCTGGTTTTATACCTCTGAATTGCAAACATTTCGGTGATGAATAAATGATTTCAATCAATTTCAAGATGAAATGTGTCCATTGACTTTAATTTCTGCATGGTTATTTCGTCAATTTGCATCATCGATTTCAAAGGGGAAATCTGTTTAGACAATTCAATAACTCATGTGAAATGAATTGGATGTGTCGAATGAGGTACATCGGGATGATGAAAGGTAAACCTTATCCTACACACTGTCCCATTTATTAATCCCCAGTGAGTTGAATAGAAAAAGTGGAAAAAAAATCCCCAGCGAGTTGAGTGAAAAATTCCATATCTGCAAGATAAAGAGTTTTCTCGCAAAAGGTACGGCGACCGAAATGACAAGAGGCATTTCATTTCTCTACCTTAAAACAGAAAAGTTTTATCCATTGCTTCGCCCCTTTGAGCCTAAACACTTGGAGAAAGAAATTCATTCAAATTACCCCTGTCAAGAACCACCCCACATCGGGGCAAATTGGAGTAAATCAGCATTAAGGTGGAATGAAATGAATTGAAATCTTCTTGCTCTCACTTGCATCAATCTTCGAGTGTTGCTTTTTCAGATGAATTCACGTGAAGTTCAAGTGCCTTAGGATGACGAAGAGCATTTCTTTCTCTATCCTATATACACTTTACCCTTTGCAAAGCCCAATTGAGCCTGTAAATTCGTTTCATACAAACCCAGTTGGTGATCATCCCCCACACTGGGGCAAGGCAAGAAGCCATCATTGTTCAAGCAGCATATCCAGAGCATTGACCGAAAGCAAGAGGTTTCTGAGTTCAAACAGCGAGTCAATCAATCAGTCAGATAGGCTATGTGTTTACATTGTAAGCAGTCAAAAAAAAAAAAAAAGAAAGGGGGCAAGAAAAGCAGTGTGCCTGGTAAAAGCAAGGCCAATGCCCAATGAAAGTGTCAAGACACGGCATGTCAAAATCCCCAGTGGACAAGTTTTAGAGAAATCAAGTGATGAACTCTCGAAGCCGATGGAGCATTTACCGAGAGACAATCTCTGGTGAAGACAAGACCGGTGACAATGCCAAGATGATCACCAACTTATTCACCCCAA
The DNA here is from genome assembly GCA_031216185.1 of Syzygium aqueum. NCBI lineage: Eukaryota > Viridiplantae > Streptophyta > Magnoliopsida > Myrtales > Myrtaceae > Syzygium > Syzygium aqueum. The sequence goes on along the minus strand of CM062241.1, from coordinate 21,480,652 downwards.
TCATATATTTTGAGCCAAATGATCCATTCATTTCTCAACCCATGAGCCTAGCCTACGTTACGTCCCTTACAAAGTCTCTTCAGATTAGGGCACTTGAACTAACGTAGAATTTCAGATGTTTACAAGCTTAGCTCGAAGAAGTGCGAGCAAGTCGATTTCTGTCTCATTTTGCAGGGTTCTTGACTTGTAAACCCGGAGACAATTGCAGAGTATTTTCCTTCAATGGCCTCGACTCAAAGAGTCCCCTTTGCTAAGCCATTGACCAAGCCCATGCCATAGTTCCCAGTAAAGACCTCTCAGATTGGTAAGGTCGTACCGCTTGCGAGAATACTCAGACCCTTGTCGACATGATGATAGTGAGATGGAGAGATCCTCGTAAATCAGCCTTTTCGGTGAGAATGAGAGAAAAGCCCTTTCAGACTGAAGGTCCCTCATTCGACATTTTCAAGACACCCGTTGGTGAGTTCGGATTGTCTTGTCATAATTTTTCCCCAACGGAGTTTCTAATGCCGATTTGACAAAATCATCGTGCATGAAAAAGTTGAATTCATAGTGCATGTGTTTATGTGTTTCTTGATAGTGCGAATGCATATTATGTGTTGCTTAAGACTGTGTCCAGCAAGAGACACACCCTCGAGAGTCAGAGATATCACCAGGTAAGTATGTCTCTACATCCCTAACCTGTACGAGCAATCGTCAGGTCCCAAACTCGATCATTTTCGTTGCGATCTCTAGATGCCTTTGATGATGTGCAGGTGTCTATTGATCAAGCCTTTTCAGGTACCTCTGATGAGATCCAGGTACTTTGTCAAGGAACCCTCGAACATTCGGGCTAGTCCCACTGTTCACCAAAATCAGATTGTTACAATCTCCAGAAGATTCCCCCGCTACCCACCTATGAGCAGATATAGGTGAAGCGGCCAAATCTTTGCATATGAACGGTATATGTAAAGGTCGGAATGCTTCTTTAATCTCGAGATATTCCCCCGTTGCATGTCTATGAGCAGATATAGGCATGGCGGCCAAATCTTTGCATATAAACGGTATATGTAAAGATCGGAATACTCTCCTTATCCCGAATATTCCCCCGTTACATGTCTATGAGCAGATATAGGCATGGCGGCCAAATCTTTGCATATAAACGGTATATGTAAAGATCGGAATACTCTCCTTATCTCGAGATATTCCCCCGTTGCATGTCTATGAGCAGATATAGGCATGGCGGCCAAATCTTTGCATATAAACGGTATATGTAAAGATCGGAATACTCTCCTTATCCCGAATATTCCCCCGTTACATGTCTATGAGCAGATATAGGCATGGCGGCCAAATCTTTGCATATAAACGGTATATGTAAAGATCGGAATACTCTCCTTATCCCAAATATTCCCCCGTTACATGTCTATGAGCAGATATAGACATGGCGGCCAAATCTTTGCATATAAACGGTATATGTAAAGATCGGAATATTCTTTCAACCCCCAGGTGTTCCCCCGCAGTTCACTTATGAGCAGATATAAGTGAGGCGGCCAAATCTTTGCATATGAGCAGATATATGTAAAGGTCGGAATATCCTCTTAGTTCCCCCGTGACGTGTCTATGAGTTAAGGTCATAGGCGCAGCGGCTAAACCTTCACAAATACCTATGGAGATGTATAGGTAATTTGTAAAGGTCGGAACGTTTTTACACTTTTTTATCTCACGAATCCAGGATGATGGTTGGATACGTTGAGCTTTCTTCAGGTGTTTTGACTTAATTGCAGATCACCAAAATTCATCAACAGTGTATCAGGCAAAACCTATGGGACAGAGCCCAGACATTTGCTAAACAACACTCAAAAGTCAGAGTCATGCCTCGGATTGCATTATCTCACTTCTGTCAGGTAAGTAATTCCAGGTATGTTTTCCTGTTATGTCAGCACGTATCATTTCTTATTGCATTTGAAAATGGGATTCACAATCCCAGCAAAAATATCATTCATTGCATTTGCATAGTTGAAATTTAGGTATCATTTAATCTTTGAATGCAACCTCTGCGAGCTCACCTTCAAAGAGGGGCAGCTGTTGACACCTAAATTTTACCGACATTCATTTAGTCGTAATTTGCATAGAAAAATTAGGGATTAATTCTTAACCCCTAAACAAAAATATTTAAATTACATAGCATATAGTTTTAGTTTAATTGCATTTGCATCAAATTGGCGATGGCAATCAAACTTAGATTTTATCGAACGAGACTCGGCTCGCTCGGGATGCTAGGGCCGGGAATTTCACGTCACGTGGGCTTGGTTGTTTTAATTTGGGCTTAGCCCAAGTTAATGCAGCCCATTTAAATTGAATTAAGCCCTAAGCCCAAGTCTAAGCCCATTAGGTTAATTAAGCCCACTTAATTTGACCTAGATTCGTCTATATATACATAATGTTAGGTCAAATTATGGGACACAATTGCAAACCAGAAATTTTTTGGAGAGAACGTGAGGAAAGGAGAGACCAACCAAGGCCCCCATGGCCTTGAAGTGAAGCTGCCCATACACAGTACGGGGAACGCATACGGAGACGGCCATAGAGAAAAGGGGTGAGATTGAAAGCTCACAACACTGGAGAGCACACTTGGCTTCTCCTCCTCTGTACACACGTTCAGCAAAGACCCTGGGAGGAGAGCTTGCAGAAGGGAGAAGACAAGTCAACAAGAGGGGGCTGGCTTTTTCGGAGGAGGAGATCAGAATTTTGCAGAGAAGAAAAACACAAAGCCACGGAGGAAGAGGAGAAGTGAGACCTACGAGTGAAAGGGCCACCATCAAGAGAAAGAAGAGAAAGAAAAGTCAAAAAGGGGGAGGCTACCATCAAGAGAAAAATCAAGAAAAGGCGTTGAAAGCTCCACAAACAGCCACGTTCAATTCCCCTCTCTTGCAAGCTTTGACCGTAGTGAAGACTTACCGAAGCAGCAGTCCACTTCCTCCCAGAATCGCTCACTCCACAGAGCTTATTTGTGGAAACTCAAAACACGAAAGTTGTAGATCTACGAGTCCTTGATCTGTGGCTTTTGGAATCGGATCAATCCGACGTGTATTGAGGAAGTTACGCCCATTTTTCCAGAATGGTGCGGCCCTGAAATTTTCTGCCCGCGGTGTCTCAACCTCCCCCGCCGTGACGACGCAGCCGTCGCCACCAGCCACTGTTCACGCCGGAGCTGCGCCGTGAGTCCCGTCGGTGCCGTGCCTAGCCGTCCCATCGTCGTCGCAATCCCGATCCGCAAGCCGAGCCAATTCGAATTTGGTAATTATCCAAATTAGGTAAGACAATTATCCGATACACTTTTCAAAATATTCAATTTCCTAATTGGTATGTTTAGAATATTCTATGGATATTTAGTGAATATTTGATTTGCATGTTTGAATATTCTATGAATATCATGTTGGAATATTAGAGATATCCGTAATATTTTGAGAATATTCAAATTAGGAAACTTTCCTAATTTAGCAACGTATCGGGACGACTATCCGACTTTAACCCTAAAGTCCGATACGCGGCGGTACGGAGAATCATTATCCTATTCATAACTATTTGAATACGATAATGATTTTAATTTGCTTCCCAAATTTGAATGATCAATTATCCGTTAATATCTATAACCCTTTAGATATGACCGATAATTTGATTTTTGTGCCTAATCCGAGTTTGAAGCGAACGTGGCGGATCGCGTGGCTGAGTTGAATCGATTGCTATCTTTGCTTGTTTAATTGTTTTTTCTTTTTTTAAATAAAACAGAAAATTTTCCAAAAAAATATCATTTAAATTAGAGTTTTGCATGTCTAGGTTTTTTTGAATATATCCCGAAGGATAAGATAAATATCTAATTTAAATTAGGACGTAACGTGGCAAGTTTCCTAATTTAAATTAGGTATTATTTCAAACCCTAATGGATTATTCACGTTATTTTATTATTCCGAATTTTTAATCAAAAATCCCAAAAATAAATCATTCTAGGGTAGATTAAGTCATCATAGATTGCATGTTAATTTAGGTATTTTTGAATTTCGAATTTTAAACAGAAAATACCAAAAATAGAAGTCATTACGTTGCATGTCATTTTAGGCATTTTCATTAATTCCGAATTTCATTTAATTCCGAATTTCATTCATTAGAAAATACCAAAAAATGTTCATTCACACGTCATTAGAATTAGGTCACGTCGTCGCATGACATATAGTATGCATGTTAGGTTGCATTATTTCGCATGTCATATTTGCATGTCATTGCATATAGTTTAAGTTTCATTTAATAAAGTGAAAAATCCAAAAAAAAGAAATTGAATGAATGCTTTGTTAATTAGAAATCATATTAGGGTTGTCTGTATGATTTTTCGCTAACAACGCAGATGCTGCATGGACTCGAGGTAAGTAATTCCTCCAATTTGCAATTTATTTAATGCCTTGATTATTGGGTGTTAAATTGGTGGTTTGCGTACCCGCATGAACACCTCACATGTTAGTAATTAAGTTAAAATGGATCCATACTGCCTGCCAAAATGTTTTTGAAATGAAAAGGTACCGAAAGGGCGTTAGACTAGATCTAGCGTAATCAAGTCCCCGGGCTTAGAATCTCTGGTTCGTAGGAATAAAACATATCTCCCTATGTTTTATTTAGGTTTCTAATCAGCCTACCACAAATTGATTAGTGGCGACTCCAAGCATGAAAATGATTGCATGTTAAGAACTTAAACCCTAAGTTGCGAATTGGTAGGGCTTGGGAGGGCCCGAGTTAAGTTCAATCTTAATAATCCATTAGCCCGAGGAAAATTGAACAAATTTTTTTAGGGTCGCGACAGAGGATGATGAGTAAACAGCACAAAATGATGAATCTCAATCGTAGTAGTTATCTTGCTCTTCAGACTGAGAGGGCATTTTATGGGATCTTGATCATTTTCAATGCCCATGCTCGACTTACTTTTCCGAGTTTTCCTTAAAATTGACCGTTCTAGTCAAGCAAATATGTGGAAAAACGATCGATTTGAGTGTCGGTATGTTCAAACCACAAATTATGGTCATAGACGCGAGTCTATAAGAGCAATAGTCAATGTCATAGGAGGAAATGATGATGCACGTCTGGGGCCGCACGTTTCAGCTTTACCTTTTGTCTCGTTTACAGACTATAATAGTACCTTCTCTCCCTTACAAGGGCAGCAGTTCAACCTAATACTTGTACGTATTGAATTCGGTTCATTAAAAAATTATAAATTTCAATTGGGTCCCATGTAAGTTCTTTGTACGCATTAGCTGGTTACTTAACATAATCTTACTTATATAGCAGTTTCATTGAGCGATTGCCAGATTAAATCACCGTGATGAATGTCATACCATAGAGAAGATCATATTTGCTCATGCATCAAGTAATTTCTCGTCAAGTGGCACACTTTGATTGTTTCTTAATACTAGTATGTGCATATCTATTCCCATATGGTCTATGTATGCATTGGATGGTCATGGCCATTGGCGATTGATGTATCAATACGCGTACAATGTGCTAGTGACCAAATTATCAATTATAGTCATCCAAGGGATGGAAGAGAGAGATATTATATTCCTAAAAAAAGAAAAAGAGAAAGCAAGAGATACACTGCAAGATTTCCCCATGTCGAACTCGCCTAGCAAAGTTTGATGTCTATTCCAGAGAAAATTATTAGGTGCTCTTGACCCACGCTTCCAAACTTCCAACTTGCTTTTGGCCTCCCAAAAGGCAATAAACACCCGTCATCGATCAATAACCATCATGCAAATTCATTATTGCTGAGCTACTATGCCAAACTACCAAAAACATTATCCTCATGTCACGTGAATTGATCGCTTTTTTTCGTGCTCCTATTCTAAACATAATGATGTTATAATCTTTAAATATCCGAGAGTAATTATAGGCACACAAATTGGTGATATGATACGTAGAAAAACATTTTCAACAAGTTCTGCAAGTTATATGTAGAAGCAAAGCCACAAGTAGAAGGATCGGAAGCATCTTCGGATGCAGTGACATCTCGAATATTATATAGTGGGTTTCAGTATTTAGTTGGACTGTTAGAGCTGGGAGAGTTGAGTAAGCCAAGTGGATAGGCCAAACCCCTACAGACATGCTTTGCAATTCTTTTGTATGTTAAATTCCTTTATATTTCATCGATAGAAGAGCACCGTTTTCTATGTGCACTATTGTCTCTACAACACCAGTGCACGGTCTCCACATCAAAAATTTTGAAGTTTCCTTAGATTACGAACTCGCCCCCTCATGGTTGTTCGCTCCTAAACTATTTATCGATTTGCTCATATCCTATTGATATGTGAAAAAGAAAAACAATCCCATATCTGAATACACATTATTGTATCATAGTATTGAGACAAGTTCCATGGAAATTAATTCACGGAAAAATCAAGACGGTATTATATTAAGAAGAGTCAGATAAAATGGTAGTTCCATAAATATTAGTTCTAAGTGAGGACCAAAATCAACGGAAGGTTTCAAAATTGATACTTTAAAGAAAATTTTTCATCGAAACATTATATCTTTTCCTTTTTCAATCAGTCTAGCGTGTATTTTGCTCTCAAGATAGGCATGCTTGACTTACTTTTTCAAGTCTTCATTGAAATTGACATGTGTCGCGACCCTAAAAAAATTTTTGTTCAATTCTCGGGGCTAATGGATTATTAAGACTAATCTTAACTCGGGCCCTCCCAAGCCCTACCAATTCGCAACTTAGGGTTTAAGTCTTTAACGTACAAATATTTTCATGCTTGGAGTCGCCACTAATCATTTTACGGTAGGCTGATTAGAAACCTAAATAAAACATAGGGAGATATGTTTTATTTCTACGAACCAGAGATTCCAAGCCCGGGGACTTGATTACGCTAGATCTAGTCTAACGCCCTTTCGGTACCTTTTCATTTCAAAAATGTTTTGGCAGGCAGTTTGGATTCATTTTAACTTAGGTACTAACATGTAAGGTGTTCATGCGGGTGCGCAAACCACCAAATTAACACCCAATAATCAAAGCATTAAATAAATTGCAAGTTGGGAAGAATTACTTACCTCGAATCCAGCAAGCATCTGCATTGTTAGCTAAAAAATCACATCAAACATCCTAATATGATTTCTAGTTAACAAGCAATCAACCAATTTCTCTTTTTTTGGATTTTCACTTAGTTAAAATGAAATCTAGTCTACATGCAATGACGTGCAATTAATGACATGCAATTAATGCAACTTAGCATGCAAACTATACGACATGCGACGACGTGACTTAATTCTAATGACGGAAGAATGACATATTTTTGGCATTTTTCTTTATGAAATTCGGAATGAAAAACATGCCTAAAATAACATGCAACCTATGACTTTCTATTTTTTGTATTTTCTGTTTAAAATTCGAAATTAAAAAATACCTAAGTTAACATGCATTCTATGATGATTTAAACTATCCTAGCATGATTTCTTTTTGGGATTTTTGATTAAAAATTCGAAATTATAAATTACTTAAATTAAAATGCAATCTATCCTAATAAAACATGAAACAATTCACCATTTTTTGGGATTTTTTATGAAAATTCGGAATAATAAAATAACGTGAATAATCCTTTAGGATTGAAACAGTACCTAATTTAAATTAGGAAACATGCCACGTTAAGTCCTAATTTAAATTAGATACTCATCTCATCATTCGGGATACATTCAAAAACCCTAGACATGCAAAACTCTAATTTAAATCTAAATGATATTTTTTGAAAATTTTCTGTTTTATTTAAAAAAAGAAAACAATTAAACAAGCAAAGATAGCAATCGATTCAACTCAACCACGCGATCCGCCACGTTCGCTTCAAACTCGGATTAGGCACAGAAATCAAATTATTGGTCATATCTAAAGGATTATAGATATTAACGGATAATTGATCATTCAAATTTGGGAAGCAAATTAAAAATCATTATCGTATTCAAATAGTTATGAATAGGATAATGATTCTCCGTACCGCCGCGTATCGGACTTTAGGGTTAAAGTCGGATAGTCGTCCCGATACGTTGCTAAATTAGGAAAAATTTCCTAATTTGAATATTCTCGAATATTGCAGATATCCTGAACATTATCTTAAGATATCTAACAAATATTCATGCAATATTCACAGAATATTCCGATATGCAAATCAAATATTCACTAAGCATCCACAGGATATTCTAAACATATCAATTAGGAAATCGAATATTTCGAAAAGTGTATCGGATAATTATCTTACCTAATCTGGATAATTACCAAATTCGAATTGGCTCGGGATCGGGATCGACTGCGGATCGAGCGACGACGACAACGGGGCACGGCGTCGGGATCACCGGCAAGGCACGTCACCGGCGGGGCTTCGGTTGCTGCTCCGGCACGGCAGGGTGTTGAGGCTAGGTGACGGAGACGCCCGAGGGAAGCCACAGAAACTGCTTCCTCCTTTATCTGGACGTGTATTTTTATGTATTATGCATGGCACCTCTCCCCACTTTTGACTTTTTTGTAACAGCCCGAATTTTGATGTAATTCTGGGATCAATGTAGTTGACATTATTTCGCATTTCATGTTAGTAAATCTCGCCCAGAGCTGATCACTCTTGGGATACTGACCAATAGGGTATGGCTAACTAGGGAGTGGTACGTGGATCAGGGACCCGATCGCGAACCAAATACCGGCCTTGAGAAATAATGAGAAAATAATTTGAACCGATATGAACCGATCTTAAAAAAAGGCAATGGATTGAGTTGGCCTAGGCCAACGATGTGCAATCGAATCGCAGGTGAGTCTGCAAAACCGAAAGTACACGTGGCCAGCCAGTCCTGAGCCTGAATCGCATGATCGTGATTCCTGAGGCTAATAATTGTTTCTCATTCTCTCAAGGGATGGAATAGTCGTGATTCGGATAACCCTAGGTCGATACGCGTGCATTCTAAACAGCCACCTGTTAGTGAGAGATCCTAAAATTTGAAATCGAGCGAATTTTGAAACACAGAATTGAACCCGGAATTGGATATCAATTTCCCACGGCTTAAGAGACAAAAATTGGAAATCTGACGTCGTATTACGCTGGCCACACACATTTTGAGCAGGTAGGGTTAAAAACTAGATTTTCGGACCGAGATCAGAAAATGACGGTTTTGCCCTCGGGAGGCAGATTCGGATTCGGGGGCCGTATGAGGCTATTTCTCGAAACGAATGTCATTTCGGGGTGGCCACACATACCAGGGGTCATTTTGGATAAAAACTGGAATTTCGACAAAAATTGGGAAATAATATTATTTTATTCCCGAAACTTCGCAGTCGATTTTCGGGACCTTAGGAAATGAATTTTTCATTTCCGACACCACATTATGTTGGCCACGCACGTATAGGACCGGTAGGGACAAAAATTGGAATTTTGACCCGGGACCGGAAAATTACCAAATTGCCCTTGGGCCCGTTTTTGGTAATTCCGAATTTCTTTTATTTTTGGGGGTTAACTAAGGTTGGTTAGGGTTAACTAAGGCTGGTTAACCTTTGGTTAAGGGCTTTTGACCTATTTACCCCTACATTATTGGATAAGAAGAGATTTTAGCCCTTGGATGAAGGGCATTTTTGTCCAAACCTTTGGATTTTTGACACATGGACCCCACTCAAGTGATTTTTGACCAGCTTTGACCCCATTCTCTCTCCTCCTCCCCTCATTCAGCCGAGCACCATCTTCTTCTCCCTCTCCCTTGATTTTTCTCCCTTCGGCCTCACCTTGCCGGAGCTCCGCCGGACCGTCGCCGGCGCCGCCGTGTACCGCCGTGCCTCCCCGTCGTCGCCCTCAGCCCCCTTGACCTCTTCCTCCCTTGCACCGCCGCTCTCAACCGCCGTTCAAGCCAAACCGAGGAGACCGCCGCCGGTGCCGCCGTGACCGCCGGCTTGCTCGCCGGAACGCCGCCGCCGATTCCACCGCTCGTCGGTGATTGGCCGCTCGTTCCCGTCGTCTCGAGTCATATTAGGCGAGTATTATTTTCCCTAAACCCGAACTAGCCTAATTATGCATTTTGTGGGTGAATTAAGGGTTTATTAAGCCTAATTGTGGTTTAATTAGGTGCAATGGTGTAGGGGATGATTAGGGGACCTCATTAGAGCCTAATGGAGTAGTTTAATGATGGTTTAGGGGCTTAAAAGGGTGCTGCCCTGGTACTGTTCATACAGTACCGAAATTGTGCATTTTGGGGTTAAATTGGGTTTAATTAAGCTTAATTAGGGCTTAATGGTATAGGGTTGTGTGTAGGATGTTTAGGGGACTTAATTAGGACCTAATGAGGTGGATTAGAGTTGGTTTAGTGGCAAAAAGGGGTGCTGTTCGGGTACTGTTCATACAGAACCGAAATTGTGCAATTTGCCTAATTTGGGTATTAATTGGTTATTAAGGAAAATCATGGAATTAAACATTATCAAGGGCAAATCGGGAATTGTTGGAACTCTATGGGTGTTGACCTATCCGAGAATTTATTGGCTAGGCTCGATTGGGTGTGTCGGACCTCGAATACTTTGGATTAAATGATAAGAAAACGAGCGGAATGAATGCCGAGTTAAATGGACTAAAATGGAAACAATTGGGAGTGCCGGTAATGCGTAGAATACGTTGAAATTTATGCATAATTGTTTGTAACGCATTGGCACCGATGATTGGCTTGAGTTCCGTTTCCCGTAATTCTGAATTGATATTTCGGATCGATATAAATTGGAAGTGCTAAATGATGCACGTGATTGGCATAGTGAAATTATTGGCCTTCGGGTCGGGCCTTCGGGTCGGTTTAATCTGTGGCCTTCGGGTCGGGCCTACGGGTCGTTTTCAATTGTGGCCTTCGGGTCGGTTCAATTTATGGCCTTCGGGTCGGGCCTTCGGGTCGGTTTAATCTGTGGCCTTCGGGTCGGGCCTACGGGTCGATTTATCAAACTGGTGGCCTTAGGGTCGGTATATCTGTGGCCTTCGGGTCGAATTAATTGCGTACATGGGATAAATTTAATTTGGACATTATGAGTAAATGCCTAACCTGCAGGGTTATACTGTGAATGACTTGGGCCTTGAGCCGACGTAATTATTGTGAATTGATAGTACACTGCTTGTGTGTTTAATTTACCTGTCAGGAAGTGCATGTTAGCCTAGTTTAGATTTAGGGATTATTTACTTGCTGAGAATTATCTCACGGTTGTGGTAAAACCGACATTTCAGACCCCCGCCCTTGAAAAATGCCGCAGCCGCCACCGCGTTTTGGGATCCCGACACACCTAGAGTGGTTTACGAGCGTCTTTCCCTCGGGAAACGGAGAAGCTTATATCCGATATCGATCCGTGATTACGGTTGACGTTGGCGAAGGCGAACATCAATCCCATGAGTACATCGCCTGGTGCCACGGGGACGATCAGGGAAACATAGGCCGACCCCTTAGATCCTTTGATTCGGCCTTAGAGGAGAACGGTTTAATGGCGCCAATTATAGCTGATGGCGAAGTGATCGACCCTCAGGACGAACCCATAGGAGAGGCCTATGATCCTGCTGTAGAGAACGAGCCCCAGGTGGTAGCCGAAGAAGAGGAAGACTGGATGATCGATGACGACAACCTACCGGAGCCCATGGATTTGGATGTCGGGAATGAGATTGGGGAAGTGGAGGAAGTAGGGGAGGATGAAGAAGTAGGGCTATATCTGGATCCCGAGATAGAATATGATTCTGATGAGCTGAGAGCGCCAGTTTGGGATATGGACTCGGAAGCGTCTGAACCTCAGACTAGCTCGCAAGAGGAATCTGAGTCACAAGAGAGCTCAGAACATGATTCCTCGGGGTCGGACCCCGACTGGCTGCCCTAGCTTAGTCCTAACCCCTAACCTCCAGCAATACTTTTTGGAAAAGCCCTCCTACCCTAGTTAGTGTTTAACCTAACCAAACCCACTCTAGCAGCCAAGCCCCTTTTTGATGTAATGGCTGCGTGTGTCGGCTTTTGTTGTTTCAAAGTGTGGCTTGTTGTAGGCATCGTTGGTTGTAATTATGTAAATAACAGTTGTAAGTATTTTCTTAAGGTAATGTAATAAGTTTATTTTCAGTGTTATCATTGGTGTAATATTCTATTCATGGTTGTCATTATAACTGTACGGGTGTATATATATCTATTTATATATACGGGTCTTCCGCATGTGTTTGTTCTCTGATGGTTGGGTCGGCAATGCAATCCTGGGAGCATTGCACATCGAACGACCAAGGGCGATGATTACAAACCGAGTAGGTCGGGGCGTGACATCGCCTCTGTTTAATTGGTATCAGAGCAAGGTCAGCTCGGTCCATATTGGTCGGAACCTGGAGTAATAAGGAGCGATGACCATGGGTAGCTAGTAGAATGACCTCGTGTGCTACATGTACTTCCTGACAGCTGTGTTTGGTTGAGTGTTTATGGATTTGACCCGATGGTGCAGGTGCGGCAGGACTCGAGGTAAAGTGCACAACTTCCTTGAGTGAAATCCTGTGTGTTTTATTTGGCCTGGTGCCGAGTGTTTGGCTGTTGTTGTGTTGGATACCTGCTTAAGACTTAGACACTATAGTTAGTTTAGGTCTCTAATTCCTGAGCGGAATTATAGCAGGTAGTTGAGTGTCTGAGGACGGAAAGATGAGTAAAAGAAAGGGCAAGGAACCTCAAGGTCCATCGAGCCCGGGGAGTCCAAAGGCTCGAGACCGTAGGCTCGAGGATGTCATTCAGACGATATATGAAATGGGGACATTTATGGGTAGACAGACCCAGGAAAGGACCGCAACGATTGCTGAGGTTGCCGAGGCTGCAGCAGCTGCTGCCATTCAAGGGAATCAAGCTCGGCAGGCACAAGCTCAACCGGTGGAGGCTGTTAGACAGATGCCCCAGCTGGTAGAGCAGTTCCTTAAGTTGAAACCGCCCAAGTTCACGGGCCGAGGTGACCCCGAAACCGCCCCACGTTGGGTGGAAGAGTTAGAAAAGGCGTTTAAGTTATTGGGGTGCACGGAGATCGAGAAGATCACCCTAGCAACATACCAACTTCAGGATAACGCTAATGACTGGTGGAAGGCTGTTAATGAAAGGGTGTTTCCTGAGGGAGTAGAACAGACCTGGACCGCGTTTGTTGAAAATTTCTATGGGCAATACTTCTCGGAAAGTGCCCAGGAAAAGAAAATGGCTGAGTTCCTGAGACTTCGTCAGGGATCGATGACAGTGGTCCAGTACGAGGCAGAGTTCGCGAGACTATCAAAGTTCGCTCCGAGAATGGTGGAAAATCCATTGGATAAGACTCGAAGATTTCGGGATGGTCTGAAACCGGATCTTCGTACTCAGATGCTCCTGCTGAATATTCGAGATTATAGAGAGTTGTATGAGCGAGCCCAAACGATGGAACGGGATCAGATGGACAGAGCAGCGGCATCTGGGTCCCGGTTTAATCAAAACCAGGACAACCGTCGCTTTGGCAAGAAACCAATGATGGGTAATAGACGGTTTGCCCCACCACCCAGAAGGAACATCGGAAAGCCGAACCCGCAGTTGAACAGATTTGGAGCCTGTTTTAGATGCGGAAGTTTGGGGCATCAGGTTAAAAATTGCCCCCAGCAACGTCCTTTAGGACCCCCGATACAACAACCGCCCAGAGTTGGGAATCAGACAGGAAATCCCCCGCCGGCTGTTCAAGGAAGACCTCCCGCTCAAGGAAGGGTCTATGCAATGGCGCGCAAGGATGCTGAAGATGCGCCGGGAGTGGTCACAGGTACGGTTTCTCTCTGTGATCGTGCTGCTTATGCATTATTCGATCCCGGGGCGACCCATTCATTTATTTCAGAGCAATTTGTTAAGCTGGTTGGTATTGAACCGGTATTGCTTGAAAATATGTTATGTGTGTCGACCCCATTGAATGATAAGGTGTTGATATCGATGGGATGTCTTGGTTGCAAAATCGTGATTGGGGGTACAGAAGGCAGAATTGATTTGGCTGTATTGGCCATGTATGATTTCGATGTTATCATCGGCATGGATTGGCTAATGAAACAGAAAGCCGTTGTGAATTGCGACAGTAGGATGATCCAATTTAACCCGATTGGACATCCTAGGTTTGAATTCCAGGGAAACCGAGGAGGAACCTCGATCCCTTGGATCTCATCGCTTGAAGTGACTAAGTTGCTGGACGAAGGTTGCAAAGGATATTTGGTGAACGTAGTGGATCCGACAGTGGCGGAACCTAGTTTACAAGAGATACCTGTAGTGTGCAATTATCCTGAGGTTTTTCCTCAGGAATTGCCAGGTCTACCGCCGGAACGGGAAGTAGAATTTATGATAGAGTTAGCCCCAGGTACCGAGCCAATCTCTAAGGCTCCATATCGGATGTCCTTATCAGAGCTGAAAGAATTGAAAGTCCAGATGCAGGAATTACTGGATAAGGGGTTTATTCGTCCTAGTGTGTCTCCATGGGGAGCGCCGGTCCTGTTCGTGAAGAAAAAGGACGGGACACTAAGGTTATGTATAGATTATCGGCAGTTGAATCAAGTAACAGTGAAGAATAAGTATCCACTGCCGAGGATTGACGACTTGTTCAATCAATTACAAGGAGCTGCAGTGTTCTCCAAGATTGACTTACGGACTGGTTATCATCAGTTGAGGATTCGTAAGGAAGATATACCCAAGACTGCTTTTAGGACGAGATACGGGCACTATGAGTTCACCGTGATGCCCTTTGGCTTAACGAATGCCCCTGCAGCTTTCATGGATCTGATGAATAGAGTATTCAAGGAATTCTTGGACCAGTTTGTTATCGTGTTCATTGACGATATCCTGGTGTATTCAAAGAGCCCGGAGGAACATGCAACTCATCTGACCGAAGTGCTACGGACCTTGAGAGAACACGCGCTTTACGCCAAGTTCAGTAAGTGTGAATTTTGGCTTAATGAAGTGGCGTTCCTAGGACACATAGTCTCGGGAGATGGAATCTCTGTGGACCCTACAAAAGTTGAAGCGGTAACGAAGTGGCCAAGACCGACCTCCGTGACAGAGATCCGGAGCTTTTTGGGTCTGGCTAGCTATTATCGACGTTTCGTGGAAGGATTCTCATCGATAGCCATGCCTATGACACGACTACTTAAGAAGGAAGCCAAATTTGAGTGGGATGATAAGTGTGAACGGAGTTTTCAGGAGCTGAAACATAAACTGACAACCGCTCCAGTGTTAACGATTCCGACTGGACCTGGAGGATTTGAAGTTTACAGCGATGCGTCACTAAGAGGACTTGGTTGTGTGCTAATGCAGCACGGTAAAGTGGTTGCGTATGCTTCGCGTCAATTAAGGCCACATGAAATGAACTATCCGACCCATGATTTGGAGTTAGCAGCAATCGTGTTTGCCTTGAAGATTTGGAGACACTACTTGTGCGGAGAAAAATTTCAGATTTATACGGACCATCAGAGCCTCAAGTATCTATTCTCGCAAAAGGAATTGAATATGAGGCAACGTAGATGGATGGAACTTTTGAAGGACTATGATTGCGATATCATGTATCACCCGGGAAAAGCGAATAGAGTCGCAGATGCATTGAGTCGCAAGTCCAGTATGGCATATATGATGGTCAAAGAATGGACCTTATTGGAAAAGCTCCGAGATTCGGA
Organism: Syzygium aqueum; assembly: GCA_031216185.1. Classification (NCBI taxonomy): domain Eukaryota; kingdom Viridiplantae; phylum Streptophyta; class Magnoliopsida; order Myrtales; family Myrtaceae; genus Syzygium; species Syzygium aqueum. The sequence continues at coordinate 21,464,987 of CM062241.1, read as the reverse complement.
ATTCAAGTTTGAAGTGAGTCAGATGTCGAGCCTGATGGCCACGTTGAGAATTGAGCCGGAGATTCAGACAAGGATTAAGGCACTTCAATCTACGGACTCAGAAATTCAAAAGATTGTTGAGATGGATGCCGCCATAAGAAAGCCGGAATTTCAAGTGAGTGAAGATGGAATTTTAAAGTTTCAGGGACGACTGTGTGTGCCTGACGATTTGGAGCTTAAGGAAGAAATTCTAAGAGAAGCGCATCGTAGTGGCTACAGTATCCACCCGGGCAGTACGAAGATGTATCAGAATTTAAGGCTACATTATTGGTGGAATGGACTGAAAAAGGATGTAGCCAAACACGTGGCCAAGTGCTTAACGTGCCAACAGGTGAAGGCACAACACTGCAAGCCTGGAGGATTACTACGACCGTTAGAAATCCCAGAATGGAAGTGGGAACATATCACCATGGATTTTGTGACAGGACTACCGAGAAGCCAAAGAGGACATGATTCTATTTGGGTAATAGTGGATCGACTTACGAAGTCAGCGCACTTCATAGCAGTGCGAAAAGATTTTGAGCTAGAACGATATGCAGAGCTGTACGTGAGACAGATTGTCAGACTACATGGAGTGCCGGTGACGATCACCTCAGATCGTGACCCAAGATTTACAGCGAATTTCTGGAAGAGTCTACAGACGGCCTTAGGAACGAAGGTACAATTTAGTACAGCTTACCATCCACAGACTGATGGTCAATCGGAAAGGACGATACAAACCCTAGAGGACATGTTGAGAGCTTGTGTGCTAGATTTCCAAGGTAAATGGGAAGAGCAACTGCACTTGGTAGAATTTGCGTATAACAACAGCTACCAACAGAGCATTCAGATGGCCCCATTTGAAGCCTTGTATGGTAGGGCTTGTCGGACTCCAGTGTGCTGGGACGAAGTAGGTGAGCGGTGTATCACTGGCCCAGAGTTGATACAGCAAACAGAGGAAGCTGTCGAGATCATTCGGGAAAGGCTGAAGACAGCACAAAGTCGCTAGAAAAGCTATGCCGATCGGAGACGACGACCTTTAGAATTTCAAGTTGGGGATCACGTTTTCCTGAAGGTGTCGCCTATGAAAGGATTATCCCGATTCGGTAAAAAGGGAAAGCTAAGTCCGAGATTTGTCGGACCATTTGAGGTCCTAGAAAGGATTGGCGATATGGCATATCGACTCGCCTTACCACCTAACTTGTCCCAGGTGCATAACGTCTTCCACGTGTCGATGTTGAGAAAGTACGAGCCTGACCCGACACACGTCCTGAGATATGAAGAAATAGACGTGGACGACAGAGTGTCGTACGTGGAGAGACCCGTCAGGATCGAGGACCGAAAGGATCGAGTACTACGAAATAAGACGATTCCGATGGTCAAGGTAGTTTGGGAACACCATGGGACAGAAGGCGCTACCTGGGAAAGCGAAGAGGCCATGCGACGTCAACACCCCCACTTGTTTGAGGAGTAAGTTTAGATTTCAAATTTCGAGGACGAAATTTTTGTAAGGGGGGAAGAATTGTAACAGCCCGAATTTTGATGTAATTCTGGGATCAATGTAGTTGACATTATTTCGCATTTCATGTTAGTAAATCTCGCCCAGAGCTGATCACTCTTGGGATACTGACCAATAGGGTATGGCTAACTAGGGAGTGGTACGTGGATCAGGGACCCGATCGCGAACCAAATACCGGCCTTGAGAAATAATGAGAAAATAATTTGAACCGATATGAACCGATCTTAAAAAAAAGGCAATGGATTGAGTTGGCCTAGGCCAACGATGTGCAATCGAATCGCAGGTGAGTCTGCAAAACCGAAAGTACACGTGGCCAGCCAGTCCTGAGCCTGAATCGCATGATCGTGATTCCTGAGGCTAATAATTGTTTCTCATTCTCTCAAGGGATGGAATAGTCGTGATTCGGATAACCCTAGGTCGATACGCGTGCATTCTAAACAGCCACCTGTTAGTGAGAGATCCTAAAATTTGAAATCGAGCGAATTTTGAAACACAGAATTGAACCCGGAATTGGATATCAATTTCCCACGGCTTAAGAGACAAAAATTGGAAATCTGACGTCGTATTACGCTGGCCACACACATTTTGAGCAGGTAGGGTTAAAAACTAGATTTTCGGACCGAGATCAGAAAATGACGGTTTTGCCCTCGGGAGGCAGATTCGGATTCGGGGGCCGTATGAGGCTATTTCTCGAAACGAATGTCATTTCGGGGTGGCCACACATACCAGGGGTCATTTTGGATAAAAACTGGAATTTCGACAAAAATTGGGAAATAATATTATTTTATTCCCGAAACTTCGCAGTCGATTTTCGGGACCTTAGGAAATGAATTTTTCATTTCCGACACCACATTATGTTGGCCACGCACGTATAGGACCGGTAGGGACAAAAATTGGAATTTTGACCCGGGACCGGAAAATTACCAAATTGCCCTTGGGCCCGTTTTTGGTAATTCCGAATTTCTTTTATTTTTGGGGGTTAACTAAGGTTGGTTAGGGTTAACTAAGGCTGGTTAACCTTTGGTTAAGGGCTTTTGACCTATTTACCCCTACATTATTGGATAAGAAGAGATTTTAGCCCTTGGATGAAGGGCATTTTTGTCCAAACCTTTGGATTTTTGACACATGGACCCCACTCAAGTGATTTTTGACCAGCTTTGACCCCATTCTCTCTCCTCCTCCCCTCATTCAGCCGAGCACCATCTTCTTCTCCCTCTCCCTTGATTTTTCTCCCTTCGGCCTCACCTTGCCGGAGCTCCGCCGGACCGTCGCCGGCGCCGCCGTGTACCGCCGTGCCTCCCCGTCGTCGCCCTCAGCCCCCTTGACCTCTTCCTCCCTTGCACCGCCGCTCTCAACCGCCGTTCAAGCCAAACCGAGGAGACCGCCGCCGGTGCCGCCGTGACCGCCGGCTTGCTCGCCGGAACGCCGCCGCCGATTCCACCGCTCGTCGGTGATTGGCCGCTCGTTCCCGTCGTCTCGAGTCATATTAGGCGAGTATTATTTTCCCTAAACCCGAACTAGCCTAATTATGCATTTTGTGGGTGAATTAAGGGTTTATTAAGCCTAATTGTGGTTTAATTAGGTGCAATGGTGTAGGGGATGATTAGGGGACCTCATTAGAGCCTAATGGAGTAGTTTAATGATGGTTTAGGGGCTTAAAAGGGTGCTGCCCTGGTACTGTTCATACAGTACCGAAATTGTGCATTTTGGGGTTAAATTGGGTTTAATTAAGCTTAATTAGGGCTTAATGGTATAGGGTTGTGTGTAGGATGTTTAGGGGACTTAATTAGGACCTAATGAGGTGGATTAGAGTTGGTTTAGTGGCAAAAAGGGGTGCTGTTCGGGTACTGTTCATACAGAACCGAAATTGTGCAATTTGCCTAATTTGGGTATTAATTGGTTATTAAGGAAAATCATGGAATTAAACATTATCAAGGGCAAATCGGGAATTGTTGGAACTCTATGGGTGTTGACCTATCCGAGAATTTATTGGCTAGGCTCGATTGGGTGTGTCGGACCTCGAATACTTTGGATTAAATGATAAGAAAACGAGCGGAATGAATGCCGAGTTAAATGGACTAAAATGGAAACAATTGGGAGTGCCGGTAATGCGTAGAATACGTTGAAATTTATGCATAATTGTTTGTAACGCATTGGCACCGATGATTGGCTTGAGTTCCGTTTCCCGTAATTCTGAATTGATATTTCGGATCGATATAAATTGGAAGTGCTAAATGATGCACGTGATTGGCATAGTGAAATTATTGGCCTTCGGGTCGGGCCTTCGGGTCGGTTTAATCTGTGGCCTTCGGGTCGGGCCTACGGGTCGTTTTCAATTGTGGCCTTCGGGTCGGTTCAATTTATGGCCTTCGGGTCGGGCCTTCGGGTCGGTTTAATCTGTGGCCTTCGGGTCGGGCCTACGGGTCGATTTATCAAACTGGTGGCCTTAGGGTCGGTATATCTGTGGCCTTCGGGTCGAATTAATTGCGTACATGGGATAAATTTAATTTGGACATTATGAGTAAATGCCTAACCTGCAGGGTTATACTGTGAATGACTTGGGCCTTGAGCCGACGTAATTATTGTGAATTGATAGTACACTGCTTGTGTGTTTAATTTACCTGTCAGGAAGTGCATGTTAGCCTAGTTTAGATTTAGGGATTATTTACTTGCTGAGAATTATCTCACGGTTGTGGTAAAACCGACATTTCAGACCCCCGCCCTTGAAAAATGCCGCAGCCGCCACCGCGTTTTGGGATCCCGACACACCTAGAGTGGTTTACGAGCGTCTTTCCCTCGGGAAACGGAGAAGCTTATATCCGATATCGATCCGTGATTACGGTTGACGTTGGCGAAGGCGAACATCAATCCCATGAGTACATCGCCTGGTGCCACGGGGACGATCAGGGAAACATAGGCCGACCCCTTAGATCCTTTGATTCGGCCTTAGAGGAGAACGGTTTAATGGCGCCAATTATAGCTGATGGCGAAGTGATCGACCCTCAGGACGAACCCATAGGAGAGGCCTATGATCCTGCTGTAGAGAACGAGCCCCAGGTGGTAGCCGAAGAAGAGGAAGACTGGATGATCGATGACGACAACCTACCGGAGCCCATGGATTTGGATGTCGGGAATGAGATTGGGGAAGTGGAGGAAGTAGGGGAGGATGAAGAAGTAGGGCTATATCTGGATCCCGAGATAGAATATGATTCTGATGAGCTGAGAGCGCCAGTTTGGGATATGGACTCGGAAGCGTCTGAACCTCAGACTAGATTGGAAGTGCTAAATGATGCACGTGATTGGCATAGTGAAATTATTGGCCTTCGGGTCGGGCCTTCGGGTCGGTTTAATCTGTGGCCTTCGGGTCGGGCCTACGGGTCGTTTTCAATTGTGGCCTTCGGGTCGGTTCAATTTATGGCCTTCGGGTCGGGCCTTCGGGTCGGTTTAATCTGTGGCCTTCGGGTCGGGCCTACGGGTCGATTTATCAAACTGGTGGCCTTAGGGTCGGTATATCTGTGGCCTTCGGGTCGAATTAATTGCGTACATGGGATAAATTTAATTTGGACATTATGAGTAAATGCCTAACCTGCAGGGTTATACTGTGAATGACTTGGGCCTTGAGCCGACGTAATTATTGTGAATTGATAGTACACTGCTTGTGTGTTTAATTTACCTGTCAGGAAGTGCATGTTAGCCTAGTTTAGATTTAGGGATTATTTACTTGCTGAGAATTATCTCACGGTTGTGGTAAAACCGACATTTCAGACCCCCGCCCTTGAAAAATGCCGCAGCCGCCACCGCGTTTTGGGATCCCGACACACCTAGAGTGGTTTACGAGCGTCTTTCCCTCGGGAAACGGAGAAGCTTATATCCGATATCGATCCGTGATTACGGTTGACGTTGGCGAAGGCGAACATCAATCCCATGAGTACATCGCCTGGTGCCACGGGGACGATCAGGGAAACATAGGCCGACCCCTTAGATCCTTTGATTCGGCCTTAGAGGAGAACGGTTTAATGGCGCCAATTATAGCTGATGGCGAAGTGATCGACCCTCAGGACGAACCCATAGGAGAGGCCTATGATCCTGCTGTAGAGAACGAGCCCCAGGTGGTAGCCGAAGAAGAGGAAGACTGGATGATCGATGACGACAACCTACCGGAGCCCATGGATTTGGATGTCGGGAATGAGATTGGGGAAGTGGAGGAAGTAGGGGAGGATGAAGAAGTAGGGCTATATCTGGATCCCGAGATAGAATATGATTCTGATGAGCTGAGAGCGCCAGTTTGGGATATGGACTCGGAAGCGTCTGAACCTCAGACTAGCTCGCAAGAGGAATCTGAGTCACAAGAGAGCTCAGAACATGATTCCTCGGGGTCGGACCCCGACTGGCTGCCCTAGCTTAGTCCTAACCCCTAACCTCCAGCAATACTTTTTGGAAAAGCCCTCCTACCCTAGTTAGTGTTTAACCTAACCAAACCCACTCTAGCAGCCAAGCCCCTTTTTGATGTAATGGCTGCGTGTGTCGGCTTTTGTTGTTTCAAAGTGTGGCTTGTTGTAGGCATCGTTGGTTGTAATTATGTAAATAACAGTTGTAAGTATTTTCTTAAGGTAATGTAATAAGTTTATTTTCAGTGTTATCATTGGTGTAATATTCTATTCATGGTTGTCATTATAACTGTACGGGTGTATATATATCTATTTATATATACGGGTCTTCCGCATGTGTTTGTTCTCTGATGGTTGGGTCGGCAATGCAATCCTGGGAGCATTGCACATCGAACGACCAAGGGCGATGATTACAAACCGAGTAGGTCGGGGCGTGACATTTTTTCTCTGGCTTTTCTCTTCTTGTCTTTGCCGAAGAGAGCTCCCCTTTGTTGACCAATTCTTTCCACGTTCTCCTCTCTTGTCCTAGAATCACGCTTGCATGGCCTTTTTGTAGTGTTGTCAGAGAGCCCCCTTTTGATTTGTCTCCTCTGCAAGCTCTCCGTGGGGGGTGCAAACCGCCACAACAACAACGACGGAAGGAGATGGGCCTAGTGAACAGCAACAAAACTTGCAGGACTTCCAACGTTGTGGACAACGTGCAAAACCCAGTGGCTGACGTTGGATTGCTGGTTGACTTCTGGACGTTTACTGCTTCGGAAGGTACTGCTGTGATGCCACAGCTTGAACAGCGATTAGGAACGATTAACTCTGAATCAGCATCAAATAAACCTGCAAATCAAAACCCAAGTTTGATGAAGAACAGGGCAACAAAGTGGCAACCAACGGAATTGCACAGGAGTAGCCCAAGTTCAGCTAGATTCGTTGAAGCTGGTCTGGGGATGCTCGAATTAGCGACACCGCTGCTGGCTTTTCGTAGTGGTGCAGGGAGAAGAGCGGCGTCACACGGCGGCGTCAAGCGGTGAGGGCGGCGCGGCGTGGCTCCGGGCGGCGGTCCGCGATGGCGCGGTCTCTCTCTTTCTCTCACTCGCACGTGTTTCGCTCTCAAGAATTCAGATCTGAATGTTCTGACCTCCCTTCTTTAATTTCTGACCTAAAGTTTGCTTATATAGACTAATCCTAGGTCAATTTAAATGGGCTTAATGTCCTAATGGGCTTAAACTTGGGCTTAGGGCCTAATTCAATTTAAATGGGCTGAATTAACTTGGGCTAAGCCCAAATTAAAACAACCAAGCCCGTGTGTCGTGAAATTCCCGGCCCTTGAATTCCGAGCGAGCCGAGTCTCGTTCGATAAAATTTAAGTTCGATTGCCATCGCCAATTTGATGCAAATGCAATTAAACTAAAATGAACCTAAACTATATATTATGCAATTTAAATATTTTTGTTTAGGGGTTAAGCACGTTTGCCATTGTCAACCCGATGCAATAATGTAATTAAACTAAAACTATATGCTATGTAATTTAAATATTTTTGTCTAGGGGTTAAAAATTAATCCCTAATTTTTCTATGCAAATTACGACTAAATGAATGTCGGTAAAATTTAGGTGTCAACAACATGTCAAGCGAATTGGTGAGAAATGGTAGATTTGAGTGTCCGTATTCTTGAACCACCGGTTATTCAGGTCTATTCGTGAGTCTTCTCATCTTGCTCAAGTCTTTGAGATGATGCCAAGTCCACTGATAATAATTCCTATACGGATTTTCATTCAAAGTAATTTGATTCGTGGAATCAGATTCTCTTTTAATAAAAAATTTCAGATTTTTTAAAAAAATTATCAAAATCTTTCATCCATCCATTGGCTTGATGAAATTGTGATTTCCTGATGGTGATGGGGCAAAAAAATCTTTAGCTTCCCTTTTTCTTGGTTCTTCTTTATGAGCTTTTCAATTTGATAGAAATAAAAAACAAGGAATCGACACGAACCTTTCCGAAATAGGTCACAACGTGTGAGATCATACGTGTTATTATGTTTTCACCTTTGATTATATAAATTTGTACAAACACATTCAGTTTATATAAAATCGCAAAATTAAAATAATCTTTACACTAAGAAAAGTATTATACAAAAAATTTAATTTTTTCCGCGTTTCCATTTCTAGTTACCTTAGAAAGCAGCCAATTCAATTGGAGTCTGTGTAGGTTTCTTCTCGTATTATTCACGGTGGAAAAAAAGGGAAGTCTGTGGTCACCCCTTCCGTCTCAAACTCAATGAACGCATCTTGTTCATGCGAATCTAGTGCCCACTTCTAGATAGAAAAAATCAAGTGATAATAGTTACGAGGTATACATAACGAGAAAAAATTGTCCAAAAAGTCATAAACCTATTGTACTTTTGTCAATTTCAATCCTAAATCTTTCAATTTTTGCCAATTAAGTCTTAAACCTTTTCATTTCTTGCCAATTGAGTCCATCCTCCCAATTTTGATCGGAAATCACTGATGTGGACACTGGATGGCCACGTGGCGTTTACATGGACATTTTAAAATAATATTTTAATAATTTATGATTTTTTTTATTTTTTTCTCTTTTTTTTTCTGGTTTTGATATTAAGGCTCGTAAGGGTAGTCGGCTGACCCTTGCTGGCTCTGGGAGAGGGCGTTGCGACCCTTGTCGAGATCCGGCAAGGGTCATGACGCCCTCGCCAAATTTGGCTAGGTGAGGGCTTGGCGGCCTTGGCCCAAATCTGGCAAGGGTGTTGATCTGGCCAAACGAGGGCTTGGCAGCCCTCACCGGCCCCAAACAAGATCACCATCTACGACCACATAAAGTTTTTCAATTGATGAAGAAATTTAGTTATGTTAATGTATTGAGCCATGAATATCCAATTAATCTCTTTCGTGTGGATTGATCCGGATGATCAAGGTTCAACATAACTCTCTTCATCGGTCTGTAGGGCAAAAAAAAAAGTAAAAAAGTTGCTCGGAAAAAAAACCCCCAAAAGACGGAAAAGATGGTGAATGACTTTCTTCTTCATCAATTGCGGTGAGAAGGACTTGAAAGTCATATCTGATGTTAACGCATGGACAGATGCATACCGTCCAACGCTTTGTGATTTTCTTCTTGCCCGATTCTTACTCTTACAATATTTCAAAGAAAAGAAGAGCTTGAAAGTCATATATGATGTAACCCTTTATGGTCCGCAAGTTTTGATTGACAACTGGAGCTTTCAAGAGAGGTTAACTCGCGTAATTTCCCGCGAAATTCAGCTGAATGGCACTATAAGCCTCAATTTTTTTGAAACAAAACTCTTAATTCTTTGAAACATAAACAGATGCGTGCTAAGCAAGCCGAATTAATCCTCTCATCTTCTTGACCACTATCATCATTCCATCAATCAAATAGCCTTCGGTATGTACTCCATCCTCTTGGAAAGAGACTGAAAAAAGAAGAAAAAAATAAGCACGTTTTTACTAAAAAAATAAATATGTATTGTCGAATTCCTCCTAAAATCAATATCGAGCATCTCTTATTTTCTTGCGACCAAAATCAAGGGAAACTGATTTTTCTTGTTCTCATGGAGCTTGCTTGTATTTCAATTTGTAAACCATTAAAAAAATGTTCTACCGTTGTATATTAATGGTTTACGATATAGTGAATATCCAACATTTGCAAGTGGCAGTGCAATTTCTTATGAACTTTTATTGCTCAAATAATATCACTTGAATTTGATATATTTATGTTAAACAGAAGGATCTCATCCCTTGGAAACGGGAGCCCATCTCTTATGAATTCAAATGTGCGGCCACAATAGCACCATAAAAAATTAGGATGACTGCACCATTATGCTAGCCAGACATTCTGTAAATGAGTATGTGAAATTTTTATTTTTGAGTGGAAATTTGAATAGTTTTTCCCTTTTTAGATAATGGGTAGTTTATCCATTTAAAAAAGTAATGTGTAGTTTTCTGGACGGTTTAATAATTTTAATCTTTGAAAGAAATTATGGATGACAAAGATATTTGAAGTTTTCATATAGATTAACGTAGACACTAGAATCTGACCCCACAAAAAGGTGGACACTAAAAAGGATATCTCTCCCTTAAAAGATGATATGGATATGAATAGATAAAAAAATCCATTTTATCAATACGTCGGTCGCTCTCCCGAACATGAATAATATATGTAGTAGATCAACTTAGAGAAGATTTGGGTGATGGGAACCGCAAGTAGACTCCACCGTGATAACCCTGATAAGAACAAACAGGGAATACAAGGACTCAATAGCATAATCAAATTAGCCTTACTCCCTATTTAACTAATGAATTATGTTGCAATATGCCCATGGGCAATAACAATAGAAGACGTGGGTGTCTTCGTCCAGTTCTGCTTTTTTTTTACGTTGTTCTCATTTCAAGAACTAACAAAGTGACTGCTTGCTGGAAATACCCGAAGAACGCGCGAAATGAAAGCCACTACTCCGCTGTTCTGACTCCAGCGGAAACTGTCACTGCCTCTTAAATCAGAAACCAAAGCTCCTTCAAGTTCCAAGCTTTTCATCATGAAAGACGAATATAAAAGGAGCATTGCTTAAGTACCAAGCTGAAAAATGCAAGAGAGGAACTAATACCTTAAGCCAGTCAAGAAAAGCCAACATGCATTCATCTCAACAGATACTGCTGTAAACCCGTGTGATTGCCAATGGTTTATTTCTGCATCATCCATTGTAAAATTTATCCTGTTACGGCATATAGATTGTGTTGCGGAAGCCAAGCGATCGAACAATAAAATTGACAGAACAAGAAAATTAATTGGACATCAGATTTACGCGATTCGGTCGTAGTGACCTACGTCCACGGGGAAAGCAGCACGGAATTTCACTATAGATCAAGCGATACAAGAGAGATTACAACAACACTCGAGTTACTAAAAAATTCTAAGTGTTTCCCAAGCTCCAATTATACCGAATAGTTCACGTAATGTTTAGCCTCACAATTTCTCATGAAATAATCTCGCAAAGAAATTATATACAAATCTTATCACAAGATTTAATTGGCTAAAAATACACTAGCACATGGATGTAATTATTTGAACTTCGAAGCCTACGATGGAGTCCCTCTGCACCTCTTCGCACAACAAAGCACGCCCACTGCTCCACTATCAAGCACTCAAAACACCGCTTCAAGCGAATCATCAACAACAGCTCTCACTTGAAAACCGACGTATAAGCTATAACTATATATGTGTCCACCGCCTGAAGAAGAGCATAACGCGGTCAAAGATAGCCACGCGTACTGGAGAAGGAAACTAAATCAAGTGGAATTCGGTCAGCAAAAGTCCAATGTCTGACTTTTCTCTTCACTTTCTTTTGGCCGACTCCAGCGCATATTGGGAAAGTAAATTTCCAATATTTCCTTTTTTTGCTCGATTTTGAATGTCCGCAAAATATCAATTCAAAATATTCAGATTTTCATTTCGGGCTCAAACTCGAAACATATTTTAACAATCTTCACTTTGGCTCGACTGAGCCAAGTCACAATCGCTTTGATAGAATCCAAATTTTGCTAATATTGTCCCATAGCCTCCGTTGGGCTCAACCGCCTCATAAGTCTTTCAAGTCCAAGCCTCGCTTGAACTTCGCCATAACCGTGGATCTCATCAGAATGCCAACTTGACATGCACCTTTAACCGCTCTACAAGGATTTTTTGATATATTCTCCTTAACTGCAAAGAAAGCAAAACCATCGTTGCATTTATATTTATCAGGAGATTGAATATGCACCTTGTCAATATCAACAATTACAGTAACTGTTGTCTCAATAGGCTCCACCTCGCTATAAGCACTATCCATCTCGATTTTTTCGCTAGTATCCACTACCTTAAGAGTTTTTGGTTGCAACTCCACCTCAAGCTGAACACAGTCCAGATTCATATAAATACTACTATTAACACTCCTAGCCAGAGTACTGGAGACTCGTCAAATGTAACTTCTCTGCCAATAACAGGTGAATTTAATTCCGGGCACCACAACCGATAACTCCGCTCACCTTGTGCATAACCTAGGAACATGCACTTTCTTGTCCTTCCATCGAGCTTGCCATCACTAACTCAAACATAATATGGGCAACGAAATATTCTAAGAATAGAATAATCAGCAACATTACCTTACCACACTTCCTCGGGAGTCCGATATCCAATCGCAGCCAACGGAAATCTATTATTTAGGTAGATCGTCGTACTAAGCACATCTGCTAGAAATCTTCTAGCCATACCAGCACTAGAAAGCATTTTATGGGCCGTCTCTAGTAATGTAACGCCCCTACCTCGGGGTTATTCACATGACGTCCCTTTCATTGTTATCTTTCATTACACACAAGCGGAAGCATAATATCGGGACAATCACATTCAAAACAACAGCGGAAATTTAGACAAGCAGCATCATGAACAAACCTTATATTTATAGGGCATGCAAACATATTAAATACAGGCCCCTCGGGCCATGGCAAACATCATATATATTCATAGCCGACTATGAATAGCGAACTCGGCTTGGGTTATCCTATACCCACTACGGCTTCTCGCTCCTCACTTCTTTACCTCCACCCTGGTCCCGTCCGCCTGGCCATCTCACATCCCACCCGTGGCTTTATCCTGGAGCCGGCTCGCCCGCATCGCCAAAGCACCGTTGAACCAACATAGGGATCTAACCCATTTTCTGTTCGCATAGCGATATCATGCTACGTACAGATGAGACACCAAGTCCGTTAGGCCCTCATCGAACATCACAAGCATTGTGATTCGGCGGTCGGCGCGGTCTTCTCTGACATCTATCACAGTGAGCACTTCGGCTCTCATTTCCACGGGATTGCCAACGTGGGCTGGGGGAGATGCCATCCTATGGACCTGAAAAAGGGGGAAACAACGGTGGATAAGTCGGGGAGACTCAGCAAGTGAAAATACTAATATCAAACGAGGATATATCGATCACCGTTAACATAAGTCGGCCCTTACCGCACCCGTACCGATGGCAGATCAATAGCAAAGTTCAAACAAGAGAACATCATGTATGGCCACATCATGTACACTTTACTAACCAAGGCTCAGTTCTATCTCAAAACAACATCAAACAGGAAACATGATCAAACCAAGGAAATGAACTAACTACGACCAACCAAATGACCGAGAAACGGTCCAAGTAAACCACGTCTTAACGCATCTCAACATCCTTTCCCGATATTGCGGTATTCACTTACACAGCAACTATCAAAACTAGAGAACGAGGCGTGTGAAGGACACGTGAGTCTCGGCGACTCTCGGACGATACTTGGTGGTTCTTGAGCTTAAACACGAACACACGGCCTTGAACGTGGCTTCCTCACTTGATCGAATCACGAGAGAGACACGGGCTAGCTAGTGAGCTTTTTCTCTCTTTCTCGGTCATGAATACGAAGCAAGAAATAAGAAAGAAGGTTGGCCAGAGCTCTCAGGGCGTGAACTAGGAGAGAGAGACGTGAGAGAGAGGGAGGGCTTCACTTAATGCTTCTTTCTCTCTCTTTCTCTCTTCCTATTTATATATAGAAGCCTTACTTGGTCACCACTCTAGACATTTAATGTTGGTCATGATAACGGTGCCTTTAAAGTCCAACTTCCATTAATGCGAGTCATGATGAAGGGCCCTAAAGTCTTGATTCATTAATGTAAGACATCATGAAGGGCCACCAAAGTCCAAGCAATTAATACAAGCCATTATGAGGGTGGCCTCCAAAGTCAAGAACAATAATGGCCAATTAATGAAGCTTGGAGAGCTTGGAGGATAAACTTTGACTCGGTCAAGGCCTTATCCTCTAGATTCTTCTACTAATTTCCCAAACCATGTACTCTCTAGAACCTTCTGGATTTACTGAATTCTCACGCAAATGACTCGGGCTAATCGGGTCACACGAAATAGATCAATTAGCACAAAAACCACAACCCACGTCATACTTAATCACAAGATTTTTTGAGGATTTTCTGTGATAAACACGCATAATAATTTCATCCAACCCGAGTTTTGGCGCAGGAATGTCCTCAAATATCACCAAAAGACATCAAGTTGAGATTCCAACGTTCTCATATAGAAATTGACAAATCTTTGAAATCTGACAAAACCGGATAGCTTTATACTGTTCACAAAATCGGACTTGAAAATATAGTAAATGGACTCCGAAAATTCTCAAATTTGGATATGTCATAAACAAGGCCTTAACAAACATTTTTCATGAAGAACACGAAATCTGAATCTCTTTTTAAACACCATTTTTAGTAGCTCAAAGACATACTAAAAATAGTTCATTGGAATAGAATTCTTGTTTCTCAAAGTGAGCTTTGTCCAAAATTCAAATCATCTCCAAAAATTCCCAAATTTATATACGTTAGAGAAAATGAAGTTCTCAACAACTTTTATGAAGGAAACTTGTCCAAAATCATCCCAGAAAAGCTTGTAGAAAATAAATAAAGTGTGAACATCACCGAAATATCCATTCTGGACAGTTTTACACGATCTGAAAATCAGGCCATCGTACCACTCATATCAATTCCAAAAATTATGAAATTAAAGTATGTAAAACTTCAAGATGTTTGAAACAACTTTTAAGAGTAATGTGTTTGGAAATTCGGATCACAAAAGTCTTCTAAAAAATAACAAAACGAAGGGGTACAAAGGATCCGAAATAGGGTTTTCCAAAACAAGAGTAAAATTGGCTATGATTGGAAAACCGCCAGACTTAACCCATAGCCATTTCTCAGGGACTGAAATTGAGGATGTGACAAGTAATGTTCTGCTTATCAACTTTGCAACCTGAGTGGTTCATTGGCATTGATGCATTATCTCGCTATGCCTTTCTTCATGCAGAATTCATTTAATAACTTCGAGCAAAACTCCATACTATTGTCAATCCGCATATGCTTGATCGTTTTATTAGTCTCCTTTTCAATCAAAACTCTCAATTGCATGATCTTGACAACGGTATCAAACTTGTGCCTAAGCACAATGTCACGCCCTGAACTCCCGCCGAGCCCGCGACATCCCGCCTGGTCGTTTAGGGCGACGTCCCAGGTTATCGCCGACCTCAAATCGCCATCAGAGATCTACGACCTCAGCGGATATAACCATTAATCCCGGACAAAATGAAACTGGGGAATCAATTAGGGAGAATATACATTTTTCTTTTCATTGCCAAACTTACACCATAATATTTACAATATCCATTATTCTTACAAGCACACCGAACCAGTAACTATTAACTTCCAAAATACAAAAAGGATCAGCATCCTAGATCAGCATCATCCAAAAATGGGGCACTCTCAATTTATTGCCTCGCTCCCAAAACTAGTCCCTACGCCCTCTCGAAGGCGTCCACCCTGACTCACTGTCATCGGCATCACCACATGAATCCTCCTCAGCTGTCAGTTCATCCGACTGTCTCGAATCGGTCTCAATATGATCATGGCTCAGGCGAAGGCTCTGAAATGGTTTGGTTGAAACAACCGTGAGAACACTTCTCAGTAAGTTCACCCCTAAACCCCACTTAGACTACCACGTACCCTCCAGATAATTTCGCAAACACAATCACATGCGCCAAATTTCAAGTAACATGCATAATACTCGCAATCACACACATATACAATTTTTCCCACGTCGTGCATTCCTTTCGTTCTCATCCTCACTTTCCACATTCCTCGCCAGTGTCCCGCGTTAACGTACACACCCCAGGCACACTGCGATCATTCACCACATCCGGCCTGCGTACCCGTTCACGCCTCAAGGCCCAATCTCGACCTGAGCATCACACGCTCCAGGCCCGATCTCAACTCAGCCCGCGCCAAATGCAACAGGCCTACATTATTGAAACCCGAGCTTATAATGCCTCGGTTCAATCCCGGTCTCACCCGAGCAATCGTGCCTCGGACCGATTCTCATGCTTGCTTTTTCCAAGCCTCAGCCTG
Organism: Syzygium aqueum; assembly: GCA_031216185.1. Taxonomy (NCBI): domain Eukaryota; kingdom Viridiplantae; phylum Streptophyta; class Magnoliopsida; order Myrtales; family Myrtaceae; genus Syzygium; species Syzygium aqueum. Next base: position 21,449,078 of record CM062241.1, on the reverse strand, counting down.
TGCCAAATGCAACAGACCTACGTGATCGCGACCCGAGTTTGGAATACTCGGCTCGATCCCAAACTTGCACTTTCGCACTTTCACACATTTTCCACCTTCACTTAGCACACCACAATCATAATCAAGCACATGCCCAACATACATTTACCATACACTACTGGCCAATCACACGTGGCCCATACACGCATTCAGTCACGCGTAACTCGTGCACATTCAGCACAGGGCATGGCAAAACCAATAATCAATTTAATCTAACTCACGTGCACACCCAACTAGCATATCCAATCAATAAATTACCCAACAACATACTTAATTTAATCACCCCAACTTAATGATAATTTAAAAACACTTCCGACACACAAATTCTAATTTTTCTCCCACTAAACGGCGTCGGATTAATTCCGATCCTCCACGGAACTTTCTGGCCATACAATATCGGTTCTAAAAACCCAACTTGCGTCCCGAACACATCACCACAGCCCCGTGAACAGTGATTCGCAGCTTGTGAACAGTAAATCACAGCTTGTGAACAGTGCTTCGCAGCTTCAATTTCACCTCAAATTGCCCTCCAAAAATTCCCAAACTAATCCTCAAGGCCCGCCACACAATCCCGACCTAAAACCCCAACGTTCCTCGCCCAAATAACTCCGATTTCAACCTAAAAATCCAATTTTTCCGGCGATACCCAATATCCTAAATCGGGTTTAGGATGCGACTTACCTAGTTCTAGACCAAATCGGCTAGAACGGGGAGCGGCGGCACAATCTCGGACACGGCGGGAACTCACGGCGGCGTCCGGCTTGAGCGGCGACGGTCCGGCGGCGATGTGGGTCTTGCACGGCCGTGGGTGGCTCACGGTGAGAGAGAGAAAAGAGAGAGATGGTGAGATTTAAGGGTGGTTGTGGCTTAAGGGTGGCGTGGACGGTGGCTTGGAGGCGATCCGGCGTGCGGCGGCGAAGCGGTGGCGCTAGCGTGGAGGAGAAATGGCCAATAAAAACCTACGGTGGAGGAGAAGGAACTCACGGCCAAAGGAAAAAAGAAAAGGGGGGGGATCTCACGGGGAAGAGGAAAATGAAGAGAAATTGGACTAAATTAGTCCAATTTTGACCAAAGGCAAAAACTACCAAAATACCCCTCTCAAACATTTTTAATCCGACGGTCCAGTTTCGATCTAATCTTGATCCGACGGTCCGGATTCGATCCTTGCACAAAAATATCCAAGGGCATACTTGTAATTTCTCAAAAAGTCCAAGGGCAAAATTGTCCAATCCAAAATTTGAGGGCAAAATGACCAAAATGCCCTTTGCCCATAAAACATGCCCTTTAATAAATCCTAGGGGTATTTTGGTCACTTTCTCTGTTTCTTGCCCAAATCGAATTTTTTCCAAAGAATTTAGGCGCACCAAAAATTGACACGTGTCACGTGCAACGTGATCCTAGATTTCGTTGTGAATTCCTAATTTTCCGGTGTCCAATTTCAGTGAAAACTCAATAATTAAATTCTATTAAACGCAACTCGAGCGTTTCTCGAACTAACGGGTGGCTTGCTAGGGAAATTCGCAGAATCGACTCGTGACCGATACTAAATCGAATCACGTGCAAGTCCGTTCGGTACGTAACGATCTTGATTGTCATTAAAATCGCAAAGATCAATCGCTTGATCCGAGGGGTACGATCGTTCGGTATAATTTCATGATCATTCGTCAAGTCGTTTTGTGGTCTAACGGAATCACCCGCGACCCACTATTTTGACAGTGGCAAACTGACCCCTAACTATCCTTGGATCGGCCAACAGTGGCTCAAAATATCACTTTTGCAATTTAATGGTCGAAATCCATTTACGATCGAATTTTTCTTTAGTCGTGCGAATTTAACTTCCCCTAATAGCCTTTCCCTAATGGTTAGCATTCCCAGGAATGATCAGTTCTGGGCGAGAATTTACTGCAAGCACATCTCATAAAACTCAATTATTCAATAAATTCCGATTGGCGGAAATTCCGGAATGTCACACACAAACACCCAAGTCTTCCTCGAGTAGTCATTAATAACTGTTAACATAAATCTGGCACTTTTTCTCGAAGGAAATCGCGACAACCTGCGAATATCCAAGTGAGTTAATTCTGCAATATCCGTGGTTTCATTAACAATCTCATTGATATGCACTTTCTGCCATTAATTTAAATCACAACACCTGCATACATTCAATTCGTCAGAAACATAATCACATAACAAATTCCTTTTACTTAAAACCTTCAGGTTTCTCTCGCTAATGTGCCATAAACACATATGCCATAATTCAAACTCTTAAACCGATGCATTTGATGTCTCCGCTCTGTCACTATCTCACCTTGTAGCTCATATAGGCTATTGTGCTTGATTCCTTTTATTATCACCAATGCACCTCAAATAATTTTCAAAACTCTAAATTTTGAAGAATATTGACACCCAGCTAAATCTGTGGCACTTAAAGAAATCAGATTTTTCTTCAACTCTTGAACATGCCTCAATCCAGTCAATGTCCACACGATACCATCATGTATTCTGATTCGAACATCACTAACATCTATGATATCGCATTTTACGTTGTTCCCCAACTTCACTTTACTACTATCTGTGCACTGATAAGTAGTAAATCAGTTCTTGTTTGGTACAAAGTGAAACAAACAACCAGAATCCATAATCCATCTGCCAAACGACAAATCATCAGTGATAGACAAAACATAATCAACACTATCAAAATTACTGTCTGCTATATCTACAATATCATCTGCAAACTCGTCTTTAATTCCCTTACCCTTTTCATTCTTCAGCTTAAGGCAATCCCTTTGAAGATGTCTTCTCTTGCCACAACTCCAAGAGACAACACCACCAGTCCTAGACTGATTTCTTCTATTCATGTTTATACTTCTTCCGCTAACATGTGTACTATTTCTCCATCTATTTTCACCTACTAAAGAAGTATATACGTGATCACTAGATTCTCTTCTACAGATGTCTTTACTCAGAATGAAATCTCGAACACCATCAAATGTCAAACTTATTGACCCAGAGGAATTACTAACAACAGTAACAGTAATATTCTAACTATCAGGCAATGAGGATAATAGAATCAAAACATGTACCTTATCTTCAAAGTCAATCTCAATTGAACTCAATTGACTAACGATCACGTTGAATTCATTAATATGATTAGCAATTAAGGCACAAACTGTGAGGACAAAACCAGCATAAAACATGTGAGACTTCCCAAATGCCTGGGCAACTAACACCCTGAGGACCGGTTTCAGAACATACCATGCGATGAACCCGATAAACAGTGGTAAAGGTTTGTATTAATAAAGAAACCAGATGAAATCACGACTACCACCAAGTTGCAAAAGAGCTGATAGAAATTGCATCTGAAGCTACCCAAAATACAATCACCTTTTAAAAACAAGAGCAAAATCTTCGATCGAAAGCCTGATTGCTATTGATAACATGATCCCACTAGGAGCAGGGGCGTATAACTCCTTGGATACCCTGTGGAAAATTCATGTTATTAGACAGCTGCTACATACATAGTCTGAAATTAAGAATGGTTAACTGCACGAAACGTATGCAATACCGCCAAATTTAGCAAACTATGAACTGATTGAGTAGACAATAAGCCAATTAAGAAGAATATGCATTAGACAACTCGTTCGAATGCACCTTTTATCAAACACATCCAAAAATCAGATCTTTACAGTAAGTCAACCTCCTCCTTTAACAAATTGTTAAACAAATTGTATCATGTTTGAAATTATCGAAAAGAAACGTGACGAACCAAGGTGGTATCGGGTGTGTCTTCACAAACTTACGAATACAAAATTAATAGTCCAGTAAAACTTCGATTTTTAAGATTTTAAGTGAATTTTATAATGATAGCGAATGTTACATATGTGTCGGTATAAAGCAGTTTTCATATAATAATCCATGAGACTGATTTTTTGTTTTTATTTTGTGGTAAGACGAGGCGACGCATGTATAAATATCATATATTCAAAGTTTAGATACTGAACAGAAGAGCAGGACAAGGACTGTTCCCGAGGTTCGAAATGTCTTCGAATGCAAAGCAATTGAACCTGAAAAAGTCAAGTAGTGGTCTCCAGAAGTTCCTCGCACGAACAGATTAAAGAAAAGAAGACCAATTACCAAGTAAAAGTCGCCGGCTGAGCAAGAGCGGCGACCGTCGTGGCGGCGATGACGAATAGAGGCATCGCGGACAAGACCTGAGATGAATCGGTCCCGTTGGTTTCGGAGATCACTTGCTGCTTGTTCCCGAACGAGAGCAGCGAGACATTGCCTTCTCGCTTCTGCAACCCGACTCTCCCGATGAAAAACGAGGTCGAGTACACGCACCATTGCTGAGCGCCCTCCATTGCCTGCGGATGGAAGTTGAAACGGAACACGAGCAAGAAGCAGCAGCAGAAGCAGAAGAAGAAGGAGGAGAGGTGGAATTCGGCCTCGCAGAGTGAGGCATCGAGGCTCAGATCCTCGGCGGAGTAGCGAACGGAGTTGGAGAGAGGACCGGAACCGAGGCCGCCATTGGGGACTAGAGAGGCAGGCGGAGCCACTGGTAGGGGCGGTGGTTTCCGGCGAGGTTTCGAGTGAGGGAGAGGAGTGGTGGTGGGGAGTAGGGGTGAGCAACTTGGACCGCCTAAGTCGAGATTGGACCGAACCAGATCGAACCGACGGGTTTTGTCCGGTTCTCGGGACTATCGGTCCGATTCTCAATTCCTAAAAGCGAAATCGGTTTTCGAGCGGTTTAGTTTTCGATTCCAAGGGGGAGCCGGATCAGACCGGACTGATTATTTACTATATATTATTGTTATTTTTTCTTTAAAAAAATTAATAAAATGTGAACTAAACTCTAAGTGAACTTCATTGTTATAAATTCATTGATAATATTAGGTAGGACTATCTCGCCACGTCATTGGTGAGACAGTCCACCCAGCTCGCGACACGTGGCTTTCGGGATCCACCCGTCAGAAATATTCAAAAACCCCCCTCCCCGCTCTCTTAGTTTGTTTCTCCGTTTTGCTTCTCCGTTTGCTTCGCTCGTCTCTCGGTCTCTCCCTCCGTCCCTCGTCACGACCAGAAGGCACCACGCTTTGCTCGCTCCCTTCCTCCTTCGCTCTGCTCTGTCTCTCCATCCCTCTTCGCGACCTCGCCTCCTTGGATCGAAGCTCGACCCCTTTTTGTCGTCTGCGTCCGACTCAGGTTATGGTTTTTACCCTCTTTCTCGAAGCGAACGCTCTCCGCTCTCTCTCTCCGTCTCTCTTCACGACCTCTCTTCACTTCACGACCCCTCTTTCTCAGGAATTTCAAGGAACCAAAGTGCCGGTATCTCTCTTCGCGACCAAATAAGCAGCGGCCTCCACCGTCGCCTCGAGGAGCCCATCGACAACTCCGGCTCGTTGTTTTCGTCTGACGAGCGAAGATCTGCTGGAGGTTAAATTTTTCCGGGTTGGAATCACAAGAGGCACTCAATATTTTCTCCCAAGGAGAGTTAGGGTTTGCACTCTGGTTGTTTTGCTCCTTTTATTGTTCCAACTAGAGCCCCTGGTCTCCCTCCTGTTCCAAGCGTCCCTGTTCGTATCTTTCTTGGACTGTCGTGTCTCTATCTGGAGGTACAAGTTGGAATTTTTTTGCCTTGACATTATTTTATTTGTCAATTCTCTTCTGGGTTGTTTTTGTTTTGGGTGGGTCGGGTTCTTATGGGTTTCATCTATCTTGTCAATTCTCTTCTGGGTTGTTTTTGTTTTGGGTGGGTCGGGTTCTTATGGGTTTCATCTATCTTGTCTGACTCGAAAATTGTTCAGGAGCAGTGAGAGACGCGTTAGATTTCATTTCTGAATGGGATGCTCATAATGCGTTCTTTTTTTATTGACACAGAGGCTGCTTAAGATGGTGGATGGCTTGGATTTTAAGGATTTTGTGGCATTCTTGTCTGCTTTTAGTGCCAAAGCTAGCAAACAGCAGAAGATTGAATGTAAGTTTACTCAGACTGTGACCCCGTGTGAAAGTTGTCGTCTTTCGACATTTTGTTCTGAAAGCAGCTTTGTTGGACCAGTTTAATTTGTGAAAAAACTTTCCCACTCTTTGAAAATCATAGAAGATGAGAAGCAAGGCGGTGTTGGTATCCGTATAAAAGAAATTGATTGGCTTATTTAAGCAGCTCTTAGCATTATATTCAGATTAGAGTAATCTAAAAAGTTGGAAACCAGCGATGATGTGTCTCGTAAGTTAGAGATACTGAATCATGGAAGTATAAATTTCGTTAGATGAGAGAATAATGAAACCAATTGGAGGCCAGACCAGTATATGAGTTCAATTAGAATCCAACTGTTTTGAACCCGCAGAAGGAAACGAATCAGGTGGTTGAAAGCATCTGCTCGCTCCGCATTGTCTGTGGTTGAAGTTATATTGTCAGTTCTAGTATCGTATTGTAAAATCGTAATCTCTCTCTCTCCAGATGTTAAATTTTAAAGAATCATCAGCTTTGGTGGGATGAGTTGCTTGATGTTGTGAATTTTCCCTTCCTGCAATGATTTTCAAGGTGAACGATTCGGACTGTAATGGAATTCGAATATGTGATCCCTTTCGGAGAGACCAAAAGGTGTACCAAATACTAGATTGAAGAGCATCAGGGAGAAACGGAAGAGAAAAGCCTCTTCATGTGCTCGAGTCACCTTACACAAGATATTATAATAGCTTGTTTAACGTAAAAGAATGATTGCATCTATTTTTGACAGTTTATTTATATGCACTTCTCCATTATGAAAATGGGTATAAGCAAAGAAATGCATGAAATAATTCCAGTACCGTCACTTTTTATGAGGGATTGATCTTCAGTAAAAGTCTGCGGTCATTAGAGATTGATCTTCCTTCGGCAAGCAAGTTTAATGTGGAAGCAATTTGTGTATCTGATCTCCAAGGATTTGTTTTTGTTAGGAGAATATTTGGTTGTTAACAGATTAGTAGTTGTTTTGTTTTTAGGTTCTATTTACAAGAGTCCCTTTTTGGTGACTAAGTTACTGATTGTAAATATTTGGTTTCTTTTGTATCTATCCTCTATGGCATATCGAAGGGATGTATATATGCACATGATGTCAGTTTTAATTCTCTCCCTCTTGGGGGCTTTAATGGAAGGGTTGGTCCACTTCTTATAATGACTCGTATGAAAGCTGAGGTCTCTTGACACTATTAGCCGGGACACGATCTCTTTAGTGTTGGTTATAACTAGAATTGTACGTAAAGATGTTTGCATACGCTTTCTATTCATTATGCCATACTATACGCTGCTTTTTGCCATACATTGTTTTATATTCGCTATTCAAAGTGACATGCATTGCTTTGGACACAATTTAGATATTCGTTTCAAGAAAGATAAAAACTTATTCTTCTCTAAATTACTTTAAAACCATATTTATAACAAGTTCTCATCTCAATGTTGATCCTGGGTCCCTTGGCACTCATAGGAGGGACAATCTCTTTCTCTTTGATGTCATAGAAAAATAACTAAGTTGGTTATAACTAGAATTTAACACATAGATGTTTGGGTAGGCTTTATTCACTATTCAGAGTGTCATACACTGGTCTGGTTTAGACACAATCTATATATTCATTTTGAGAAAGACAAAAATTCATTCATCTCTAAATTACTTCAACAGCATAATAAAAACAAGTTCCACAGAATTTTCAGGAATAACCCCTATAACTAACTATATAATAACATCGAGATTACAATTCCAGTAAGTAAAGATATGATAACTCCATATAGTACTATTATTGACATAAAAAAGCCCATCCTTCTAATTAACTTCAATTCTCTTTTCAGGATAGCCATTTCTTCATTTTCATTTGATGCAACTCCTGACTCGGCTTCGTCAATATTTTTCGGTGAATAGAGCCGTAATTCCTCAACATAATCTTCAATCCATTGCACAAAACCACGACAGTTATCTGTCTGGAAAAAAAAATCAGTGTAAGGCAAGATTAAGTATTGCAACATGTCATAACATGCATAAATAATTTGTTAAAAATTGAAACACTTACATTACAAGATGAGGCATAATATAATCTGCCTCGATTTATAGGATTCTTTTGGACTTTTTTGACTGTGCATAATCTCCCTCGAGGACATGGGCATATCTTGGATGGAAAATCAACCAATGTATTGGAAGATCCTTGAGATGTCATACTAAAATCATAATGTCATAGGTAGTTAAACTTATAGTCATGATAATAAAAAATAGATGAAGTCCAAGCAAAAGAAATCATCGAACGTGAATCCGGAAACCTTTCAAAAACTATCTAGCAACAACCTTTTAGTTTATCTACCATAATCACTAATTTGCAAGCTTTGAAAAGAAAAATGTTATCTGCAGCTCGTTGTAGCATAGTTATCTTCTATATTGAAATTTCAGTCTCAATCTAAGCTTTTCAATCAACCAGTAGCACTTATGACAGACGGAAAAAAAGAAAGAAATATACAAAGCAGTGCGATTACAGCTTGAGTTCAAGGGTATTAAATTTTTTTTTTCCTTTCTTTCATTGCAAGATCATATGTGAAAACAAACACAATTTGTGAAAACATTCACAATTGCTAAGCCACATAGACCTTTGTGCAAACAGTTGGCAAGCATCATTGGGGTTCCTTATAATTGTTAAGAGCAGCTCACTTGCATAAGCTTGCCTTCTAAAACCCCTTCATCCACGCCTCACTACCCTAAGTTTTAGTTGATTGATGGAATTCGGATTGGTGGTGCCAAAGCAATGTGCCATGATTTACATACAACAATTTATAGGATCGGGAATAGTCTACATAAGATCGAACAATAGCGAAATGTAGCTCATTTACGAAACTGAGACTTTTGCTAATGCAAAATACGAGTAGGGCCGAAACGCACCTATGATTTTCGCAATTTGGAGTGAAGTACTGCAAACCTCTATTGCGCAAACTCAAGCAAAGTCCCACAAAGCACCTCTGTTTGCGCAAACCAAAGCGTCATGCAGTGCACCTCTGTTTTGTTGTGCGAAGTGGAGTTTTGCACTTCTACAACAGAAAGCCTTCCTTCAGAAACTAAAAAAGAGAGAAAAAGGAAACGAGGAAGAAGAGCAAAAAGGGAATAAGAAAGAGTTTGATCAACGGAGACAACAGGGGAAAGAGAGAAAAAGAAAATGATGAAGAAGAGTAAAAAAGGAAGAAGAAAGAGTTTGATCAGCGGAGACAACGAGGGAAGGAGAAAGGATGCTCAATTGAAATTTCGGGAGCATTAATTGCGCTGACAAGGATGGGTTGCTTTAGCAAGCTAGGCTGACACCAACTAATTTTCCTTTTCTTATTTTGAGAAGATTCAAATTTTCACGCGTCAGAATTTCACTGATGCTAACTGGATACATGCATGCCACATCGGCAGGTGACCTGGCACTATGTTCCCACCGAATATTTTCTCGTTTCCGAAAGAGTCATTGTCTCTGTACTGTCCTAACCACCGCATTCGTAGGTGATTGCTGTCGTCCTTAGCAATAAGGGGCCGTTAGCCCGGCCCTAACTTGGGTGGGCTGGGTTGGGATGGCCCATGTACTTGGGCCTAGTGGGTCGGCCCATGCACGGCCCATCCTTTTTTAACAGTGTGATGTTTGGCCACATTAATGAAAAATAATCAACTTCTTAAGAAATTCAACCCCTCCTCCTTCTCTTATTTTCACGATCGATCTCTTCTCCTTACTTCTTAGAAAATGGCGATATCTCTGTAAAGGATATCTCCGAGCTTGGAATTCGCGATCGACGTAAATCAGCTGCAGCACCCAACCCATTTCCCAGATGGCTTGCCAACTCCCAAAAAACTTTCTTTTGCGAGGGTCGAATGTTTGGAAGATGTTGGACAGTGGACACCGTGGGCTGGGCTTCCCCAATGGTGAGAAGAAGGCCATCTACACGATAAGTGCTGGGAAATTATCTTTTGATATATAGTGGTGGAACATGCCACTTGAAAAAGCACCGGGACAAATGTCTCGCTGAAATTGTCAAGCCCAAGGGTAGCTCCGTTGCCTCTCTTGGAATGATCCATTGAGATTTGCATCTTACTTATTTTTCTTAATTTGAAAGTTATGTAGGTGCATTTGTTTGTATTCCCGTGATGATAAAAATGTGTTTTTAATTATTAGGTTGTAATTTTTTTTACGGGAATGTAATGATCTGAGTTTGCTTCTTACGTATTTGTATTTTGACAATGGCAACCTGTATGGTGTTATTTGATTTTATAATGAGATGTATTCGTTTAGGTGCGAGTCTTTAGTACTATGTTATGTATTCCATTTTTGTCCGATCATCCCTACATGGAACTCACTATAAAAAATAATCATGAAGTAGGAATAATTTATTCTGCTGAAATTTCCTTAATTTTTTCCATCTTTTAATTGAATTTTAAATTAGTTTTAAAAAATATAAAAAAAAGAAACAAAGAAATTAAAAACCACCTTGGGCATAACGTGCTTGAGCCTAACACGGGAGCTAGCACGGCCCTTTGGGGTCATGGGCGTGTTGGCCCGTGCACAGGATTTCCCATGGTGTGCTTGGCCCGACGCATAAAATTGATGGGAAAATTGTCCAAAAAGTCTTAAATCTATTTCATTTTTGCCAATTCAGTTATAAACATTTCAATTTTGCCAATTGAGTTTTAAATTTTTTCACTTCTTGCTAATTGAGTCCAGTTGGCTAATTTTGGCCAGAAACCGCTGACGTGAACGCAGACGATTAAATATCACGCCCCGTTCATCAAGTAAATTATCTCTCCTTCTCTTCTTGACTTTCGGATTCCTCAATCACCATCATTCTTTGAAGAATACTAGCTTCACACATTTGGGCAAACAAATTCCATCTATTAATTGATGTGCCAGTTAGTTATTGACCGTTGAATATGACCCGCTAATTGCCCCATGCCGAACTCGCTCTACAAGGAATGATATCGATTCCGGACGTTCGAAACTTCCAACCTCGGTTTTTGGCTGCTCGAAAGCCAAGAACCGTCGGTCATCAATCAAGTTCACCGAACATAGCGATCTCAAAGCTGTGAAAGTATCCCAGAGTAATTGCGCATGCACGACTTTCTGATCTGATACGTGACATGATATTTCAAACAAGTCCAAATTATTTGGCTAATAAGAAGCAAGTTATTTTACTATGAATAGATGCTTGCTTACACCAAAGGAAGAAAGTTTACTGTCCTTCTCCTCTGACAAAAAGAAAACATTTAGACTATGCATCTTCGAAGTTTTTATACTAATCGACATTTTACTACCAAAAACAGAATCCCGAAAAGGCGAACACACGACAGTAACTCGATCGACAACTTAACAACCTCTTGAAAGTGGTCTAAAAGTTCCGGCCATCGAGATCACGGAGTTGTTCTAAGGTGACTCCAAAGAACGGCAAAACCGGTGGTGCTTGAACTCGAAGCTTTCGTGAGACTTGTGTCATGGTCGGTCGAAGTTGAGGATTGGTCTGCAAGCATGCGAGTGCTAGTGCTGTGACAGACATTATGTGTCGCACATCTCGGTTCGTTGGGGGCGGGAGCCGTTGGTCCAGCACATCCTTCAATGGTGTTTGCGACTTGGATTGAGTGGATGAAAATACTGACGAGACATAATCTCCCGGATGCTTTCCCGTGATTGTCTCCAGTACCACAACTCCAAAGCTATATACGTCACATTTTTCGGTTGGAATGTTGGAATAAGCTAGCTCTGCAATTGAAGAATTCAAAGTCCATTGATAATCTTGTCATCTATAATTAAAGATTCGGAAATTTGCTTTCAAATAATTGAGGAATTTCCAATGACAACACGAGTTGGGACAGTAAATTAATATGCTTTTGCAAAGAACATCACCTGGAGCGATGTATCCGACGGTGCCAGCAATAGTAGTCCAGTTGGTCGAATCTGGCCTCAATAATCTTGCCGTGCCAAAGTCTGAGACACGAGCCTCATAATCAGCATCCAACAAGATGTTGTTGCTGGTCAAATCTCGATGGATCAATGGAGGAAAACAGTCGTAATGCATATACGACAATGCATCCGCAACTGCTCGAACCATGTTTATCCTTTTGTCCCAGCCAAACTCTGTTGCTCTTTCATCATCATGCAGAATTGTTCTCAGGCTCCCTCTTTCGACGTACTCGAACACCAGAAAACAATGTCGTGCATGAGAGCAGAACCCGTAAAGCTTCACAATGTTGCGGTGGCGAATATTTCTTAAGGCTTCAATTTCCCTTTCAAAAGGAATGATGTCGACGGTCACATCTTCCTGGGACGATGGAATTTTCTTGACTGCAACAGTTTGACCTGATGGTAGATCAGCTCTGTAAACAACGCCATAGGCCCCTTCTCCGAGATAGTATTTGGAGTCAAATCCTTCCGTGGCCTCCACGATTCGTTCGTAGAAAATTTTGCCATCAAAACTCAGAATCTGCAAGAAATCTAAATCATTCGTCTCTGTTTGTCCATTCCTCTCTCTCTCGATAACCTTTCTTCGACGGTGATTAACAATTGCGAGAAAGATCAAGAAGGAAGAGAGAACAAGGAATCCCAAGAACGAGAGAACAAGGATAATTAAAATTCTAGCTCCGCTGTGTCGATTGTGTTTCTTGCTCATGTTAGAAATATTGCATTTTTGTAATCCGCTCACGTTCCCACACAGCCCTTTGTTATGCTGAACTGCTTCAAATGGAGCCTCCTTAAAAGCTTTGACATTTGGGAGAGGACCTTCCAATTCATTGTAGGACACATCAACAGAAGTTAATGCCAATAAGTCAGCAAAACTATGTGGGATGGTACCAGAGAGGTCATTGTGGGAGATGTTGAAAGTTTCTAGGACTCTCAGTTTTCCTAGATCTGGTGGTATTCTTCCAGTCAATAGATTCTGACTCAAATCAAGAACGCTTAGGAATCGTGCGTTGCCTATCTCAGGAGGAATGCTTCTTTCGACACTATTTTGGCTCAAGTTCAAGCTCAGCAAGTTGGTGCATAGGCTGAGCTGCGGTGGAATGGTTCCGCTCAAATTGTTTGACGCTAGGTTGAGATGTTCCAGTCGAGATAAAAATCCAATTTCACTGGGAATATCACCTGTGATTCCATTGTTGTTGAGGATAAGATCTAGCAGTTGTTGCAAGCTTCCCAATTCCCTCGGAATCTTTCCGCTTAAATTATTTGAAGATAGGTCAAGTGCCTGTAACTGCGCCATCCTTCCAAATATCGGGGGTATCTCACCAGAAATGTTGTTGTTTGATATCCTTAAGCTCGTCAAATTGCGGCAATGCCCCCACTTCCATGACAGTTCGCCATGCAAATAATTGTGGCTCAAGTCTATAAAATTCAGCTGCGGATACATTCCAAATGCTTCGGTTACACTCCCAGTAAGTTTGTTTCCTTCGAGCCTCGCTCTAACTAATGAAGTGCAATTCCTCAAGCTTTTAGGGATATGACCTGTGAAATGATTATTCTCGACAGCAAATTGTTGCAATGATCCCCCCAAGGCATATATTTTCCGGCAGTTGCCCTTCGAGGGCATTATCAGCGATTTCAAAAAAACTCAAATGGACGAGCTTATTAATTTCAGGAGGCAAGGAACCCTGAAAGTTGTTATGACTAAGGCGTAACCCAGTTAAATTGGCCATGGTTCCAATTGATGCTGGGATTGAACCAATGAAAGGATTGTAGCTCAAATCTAAATCTACAAGAGAAGTTAGTTTCGCTATCTCTTCTGGAATCAAACCTGAAAGATGATTTGAGAATAGGTGCAAGATATTTAGATTGCTCAAATTCTGAACAGATGAAGGGATATGCCCGACCAAATTATTTTCAGAAAAATCTAATTCAATTAGAACGGTTAGCCTCCCGATTTCTAAAGGTATGAATCCTGAAAGTTTGTTCTCCCATAAGTGAAGATACTTCAAACTTATTAGGTTACCTATCTCTCTTGGAATGGGACCAGAAAGGTAATTTCGTGCTACAATCAATTCCGTTAAGTTGCCTAATTTTCCAAGAGAAGGAGGAATGGATCCTGAAAATTGGTTTTGAAAAAGAGAGAGAAAATTTAGGCTGCTTAGGTTTCCTAGTGAGGTAGGGATAGGACCTGTGAGATTGTTTGCTCCAAAGTGAACTTCCAAAAGAGAATCTAATAATTCAATCTCCCGAGGGATGTGTCCACTCAAATAATTTCCACATAGGCCCAAAAAGCGAAGACTCTTTAGCATGCCTATACATGGAGGTATGTTTCCAGAGACTCTATTATAACAAAAATCAAGATGCTCCAGTTTGGAAAGGTTACCGATACTCGAGGTTATCGGACCATAGATCGAGTTGTTGGAAAAGTCGACGCTAACCAGGTTGGTCAAGGGCGAGAAGTCGAGATCATTTAAGGTTCCTCTCAGGCCAAGATTAGAAAGATTAAGATGGGCGACGAATCCGTAGTCGTCGCAACTGACACCAGTGAAGTGGCAAGAGTTGTGACCGTGCCATGAAGATAGGAGAGATTGGCTGTGGTTTTCGAGACTAGATTTCCATTTCAGGAGAGCCGCTGCTTCATCCTCATGGCAAGTCGCATTGGGACCGAAAGAAGTGGTAGAAGCAGAAACGCCTATGCCCTGAAATGGAGTGGAAACAAAGACGGTGATGTTGTTTAGGAAGAAGAGCGAGTAGAGCAAGAAGACGACTCCTAAAGAAGGCTTCCACAGAAATGAGGAAGAAGCCATGATTTTGGGGTGGGTTTTGAGGACGTGAGATTGTCCAGGTCCGCATGTTCTCAGCAACAAGATTGGTGAGACATATATATAGAGGAAAAGTAAAAGAAAAGTCCGAAACCTATTGCATTATTATCAATTTAATTCTAAACTTTTCAATTGGATCAATTTAGTCCTAAACCTTTTTGCATCGGTACCAATTCAATCCATCCAGCCAATTGAGGCTGGAAATCACTGATATGGATGTCAACGGTCTTACGTGGCACCGCTAATGCTGACGTGAACAAAATTTTTAATTTTTTCAGATTTTTAATTTTTTTTCTTTTTTTCTCTTTTATTTTCCTTCTTTCTTTGGAAACCGGTGGTTGGCGAGATTGTCGGCCCACCATCGCCGGCCACAGGCGAGGACCGGCAACCCTCACTTGGTTTGGGCGAGGGCCACCGTGCCCTCATTGGCCACGGGCAAGGGTCGTCGCCCTCACCCAAATCCAGGCGAGGGGCGACGACGCCCTCGCCCAGGCTAGGGGAGGGCATGGCGGCCCTCGCTCGTGGCCGACGAGGGCATCGCCACCCCTTGCCTAGATCTAGGTGAGGGTCGCCAACCCTCGCTTGTGGCCGGTGATGATCAGCCGGCAACCTCATCTGCCATCGGTTTCTAAAAAAAGAAAAAGAAGGAAAAAAAAGAGAAAAAAATATATATTTAAAAAATCTGAAAAATATATTTAAAAAATTATAAAATTTGTCCACATCAGCATCGGTAGTGCCACGTAAGACCACTGGCGTCCACGTTGGCAATTTCCGGCCTAAATTGGCCGGATGAATTGAATTGGTATCAATGCGAAAATGTTTAGGATTAAATTGGTCCAATTGAAAAGTTTATGATTAAATTGGTATCAATGCAATAGGTTTATGACTTTTTTGGTACTTTTCCCATATGTAAGCATGCTATATGGCTCAACTTCGTGGGAGTTTTACCCACTTTTATACTAGGTCGATGCTTTGCTTGCGCAAGAATGAATTTTACTTGGATTTTATTTGAACAATGTGCATAAGGCACTTGTTAAGTAACAAAATAACAAAATGTTACAAATTCTAATGCACTGACTATCTCTGTGACATGCACAATTAATCATTCGAAAATCGAATGCTTCTACATTAAACATGTTTAACAAGTGTTTCAAAGGGCACCCATTAGCAAGAGCTATTTTACTTTCACATGTTCACCGTCGTCCATGTAGCTAGCGAAAAGTTTCTCCACCTGTGGGTTTCAAGCGCCATCGAATGAAAGGGCAAATGGGGCCTTGTTCTGAAGAATTTTTTCCTCATTGACAATATATTGAGAGATAAATCTTTCCCTTTTTTTAGCACACACTCAGACGTATGGGGATGATGAGTAAACAGCACAAAATGATGAATCTCAATCGTAGTAGTTATCTTGCTCTTCAGACCGAGAGGGCATTTTATGGGATCTAGATCATTTTCAATTCCCATGTTCGACTTACTTTAAAATTGACTGATATAGTCAAGCGAATCTGTGGAAAAACCATCGATTTGAGTGTCGGTGTGTTCAAACGACATATTATTGATTTGCTCAGGTCATCGGTCAATGTGAGTCTATTAGAGTGTGATAGTCCATGCCATCGGATGAATGATGATGCAAGTCTGGGGTCACACATTTCAACTTTGCTTTTGTCTCATTTCCAGACTATAGTACCTTCTCTCCCTCACGAATTGAATTCGATTCATTAAAAATTATGAATTTCAATTGGGTCACATGTAGGTTCTGTGCACGGATTAGCTGCTTACTTAACATAATCTGTCTTATATAGTAGTTTCATCAAGCGATTGCCGGATTAAATCACCATGATGACTGTCGTGCCATAGAGAAGATCACATTTGCTCTTGCATCAAGTAATTTCTCGTCAAGGACCGCACTTTGATTGTTACTTAATGCTAGTATGTGCATATCTATTCCCACATGGTCAATGTATGCATTGGATGGTCATGGCCATCCGCGATTGATGTAATCCGCAATTGATGTATCAATACGAGTACATCATGCTGGTGATCAAATCATCAATTAGAACCATCCAAGGGATGGAAGAGCTAGATATTATATTCCTAGAAAAAGAAAAATGGAAAGCAAGAGATACACTGCAAGATTGCCCCATGTCGAACTTGCCTAGCAAATATGGATGTCTATTCCGAAGAACATTATTAGGTGCTCTCGACCCCGTTTCCAAAATTCCAACTTGGTTTTGGCTGCTCAAAAGGCAAGAACCATCTGGTCATCAATCAATAACCATCATGCAAATTCATTGTTGTCGAGCTACGATGCCAAACTACCAAAAACATTATCCTCATGTTACGTGAATCGATCTCTTATTGTTGTACTCGTATCCTCTGTTATAATATTTAAATATTCGAGAGTAATTGTAGGCACGCAAACTGGTGACATGATATGTAGAAAAACACTTTCAACAAGTTCTACAAGTTATATGTAGAAGCAAAGCTACAAGTAGAAGGAAGCATCTTCGGATACGGTAACATCTCAAATATTTATATAGTGGGTTCCAGTATTTATTTGGATTGTTAGAGCTCGGAGAGTGGAGTAAGCCAGGTGGATAGGCCAAACCTCTACAGGTATGCTTCGCAATTCTTCTATATCTTAAACTCCTTTATATTTCATTGATATAAGATCACCGTTTTGTATGTGCACTATTGTCTCTACAACACCAATGCACGGTCTTCACTCGAAAATTTTTTAAGTTTCCATAGATTACGAACTCATCCCCCTCAAAATCCTATTGATATGTGACAAAAGATAAATAATCCCATATCAGACTACACATTATTGTATCATAGTATTGAGACAAGTATTATGGAAATTAATTCACAGAAAAATCAAGACGGTATCATATAAAGAACAGTCGGATGAAAATGATAGTTCCATAAATATTAGTTCTAAGTGAGAGGACCAAAATCAACGGAAGGTTTCAAAGTAGACACTTCAAAGAAAATTTTTCGTTGAAACATTATATCTTTTCCTTTTTCAGTCAGTTTAGCGTGTATTTTGCTCTCAAGACAACCACTTTGACTTACTTTTCCAAGTCTTCATTGAAATTCACATGTGAAGGGAATCGGTGGAAAATAGTTGATTTGAGTATCAGTATTCTTGAATCACTAGTTATTTAGGTCCATTTGTGAGTCTTCTCATCCCGCTCAAGTCTTTGAGTTGACGCCAAGTCTATTGACAATTATTCTTGTACGGATTTTCGTTCCAAGTAATTTGATTCATGGAATCGGATTCTCTTTTAATTATTTGAGTGATAAAAAATTTCAAGTATTTAAAAAAAATTCTCAAAATCTTTCATCCATCCATTGGCTTGTTAAAATTGTGATTTCCTTACGGTGATGGGGCAAAAAAAATCTCTGGCTTCCCTTTTTCTGGGGGCTTTGTTATGAACTCTTCAGTTTGACAGAAATAAAGGTAAGGGAATCAACACAAACCTTTCCGAAATAGGTCACAGCGTGTGAGATCCCACGCGTTATTATGTTTTCACCTTTGATTATATAAATTTATACAAACACATTCTTTTTTTTTTGGTAAAGATTATACAAACACATTTAGTTTATACAAAATTGCAAAATTAAAATAATCTTCACACTAAGAAAAGTACTATACAAAAATTTTAATTTTTTCCGCGTCAACGTGCGTGCCATTTCCAGTTACCTTAGAAAGCGGCCAATCCAATTGGAGTCTTTGAATGTTTCTTCTTGTGTTATTCACGGTGTAAAAAAAGGGAAGTCTGTGGTCACCCATTCCCTCTCAAACTCAATGAACGCATCTTGTTCATGCGAATCTGGTGCCTACTTCTAGATAGAAAAAATCAAGTGATAATCATTACGAGATAGGGAAAATTATCTAAAAAGTCCTAAATTTATTGCATTTTTGCCAATTCAGTTCTAAACTTTTCAAATTTACCAATTTAGTCCTAAACATTTTTATTTCTTGTCAATTGAGTTCATTTGGCCAATCTTGGTCGGAAATCGTTGACGTGGATACCGGACAGTCACGTGGTGCTAACGTAGACATTTTAAAATAATATTTTAATAATTTTATGATTTTTTTCTCTTTTTTTTCTTTTCTCTCTTTTTTTTGTCTGGTTCTAAAATTAGGGCCAGCAAGGGTGGTCGGCTGACCCTCGCTGGCTCTAGGTGAGGGTCGGCAGACCGTTGCTGGCCCTAGGCGAGGGTGTCGTGACCCTCGCCGAGATCCGTTGATGGTCACGACACCCTCGCCAGATCTAGCTAGGCGAGGGCTTGGCGTCCCTCACCCAGATCTAGTGAGGGCATTGATCTGGCCTGGCGAGGGCTTGGCGGCCCTCGCCGGCCCCAAACAAGATCACCATCTACGACCACATAAAGGTTTTCAATTGATGAAGAAATTTAGTTATGTTAATGCATTGAGCCATGAATATCCAATTAATCTCTTTCGTATGGATTGATCCGGATGATCAAGGTTCAACATTACTGTCTCTTCATTAGTCTGTAGGGCAAAAGAAAAGTAAAAAAGTTGCTCGGAAAAAAACCCCCCAAAAGACGGAAAAGATGGTGAATGACTATCTTCTTCATCAATTGCGGTGAGGACTTGAAAGTCATATCTGCTGTAAACGCATGGACAGATGCACACCGTCCATCGCTTCGTGATTTTCTTCTTGAGCGATTCTTACTCTTACAATATTTCAAAGAAAAGAAGACCTTGAAAGTCACGTATGATGTAAAGACCTTGAAAGTCATATATGATGTAACTCGTTATGGTCCGTAAGTTTTGATTGACAAGTGGAGCTTTCATAAGAGTGAACCCCAAGAAAATTCAGCTGAATGACACTATAAGCGTCGATTTTTTCGTGAGTCATGGAATCTATCATGTTCCACCTGTTGGGCCGGAGGCAAACTTTGTGATGGACCTGACTTAGGTAAAAATTTTAGGTCAAACCCTAGAGTTGAGCCTCAATGAATACCTCTACCTCTATGATCTATCGGAAAAAGTCGAAATCGTAGTCATGCTTGTCTTATCATATCATTTATATAAAATATAGTAACGTACAAAAATTTAAAAAAACTTAGAATTTTCAGTGACCATCTATCCTTTTTCTCATAAAGTACGACATGCAAAAGCAAGTCAAGGATACTAGAAGGAAGAGTAACACGAAAGGATAACGAAAAATGATAACAAAACAAAGTGGTTAAAAGTTCTTTATTTTATCAAGTGCGTCGAAGGGGGCCAACACCCTCTGGCCGGGCCTTAGGTAGTGTTTCCAGTGCTGTCCCCCCTCGTAGAAAATCACTAACAAGTCTGATGGACCAAGAGAGACAGGGAGAGTGGCGCACATCCAATGTGGGGATATACGAGATGGGTACAGGACATGGTAAATGGCACTCCTTGCTCGTTTAAAACACTTTTTTCCCACTTAAGTTAGAATAGAATAAGATTTTCGTGCTAAATCTATTGCACGGTGACAACGAAAAAAAAGAAGTTTTCTGCAGCTATTTTGTTTGTCAACTCAATAAAAATGATGTTTAACAGATGTGTACATAATGTAAGTATCCCCACGACTGACTAACTAACTGGTTGCCGCCACGATGCTGAACCATCGCATAAGATTGTGCGACTTTGATCAAAGTCAAGCTTGTCAGGTAAGAAACTGCCATATAGAAAACCCTTTGATTATGGATTCTCCTTCGGTTAAGATGTCTTTCAAAGCTGAAAGCTGAAACATTTGATCGGGAAGCAACAAGAACCACTAATGACAAATGGATACGTTCCTAAGCTAGCAAGTTCTTACCAGTTTCAAAAGATTAAATTGGAGTCTGGAGATGAAGATAGTAACAACACATCTCACCATGACCACGGTGAGTTTAACAAAGCCCTCGGGAGGCCTCAAATATGGGTCGTAGGGGGAAGACGCGAGCGAAGTAGGAGCGGCGACAGGCTCCCCTCTCCCCTTTTATCCAATGTTTATATAGAATTAATACACATTTTGTAAGAGTTTTTCTGATGTGAGCTATATTAATTGATATTGTAATTTACCGTTTTACGAGGTTAGTCTAATAATGTTATATATAAAGTTTCTTAATTAGTCTAATATGTAATTGGCTAGTGTGGACTGAGTAAGGTTAATCTCGTGATAACAGAGTCTAGCTTAAAACTCTGTAAATAGTGCTCAAGTCCCTCGTCTAGCCCTAAAATACACAAATTTTATCACATAAGGGGCAATGCCAATAGTGAGAGCAGTTTCATTGAGCCAGTGATACAGACTGTAATAGAGGAGAAGATTTGCGCTGATGATCGTCGCTATTTCGCATCAAGAACGACGGATTCCAAATCATGTGCACGAATTCCTTTTACTCTATTACTGTGTTCTATATTCTAACTATGGAGATCTTGGGTGTTGTTTTATCACGACTAACACATGCAACCTGGAATGAAGATGCTTGAATATTTCATTAATTACCGAAACACAACATCAATTCATTCTTCAAGTATGCAGTGATTTGCACGATATGCGGTAGGAACTCTTGTCCAAGTTGGACTTTCGGTGCCAGGGCCAGGAAGCACGGCACGGCACGGTAGAAAATCTGGTCTTTCATAAGCCTCTCGTCCTCTGGCTCAATGGAGCTCTCTCTTCCCAAAGTAATTTCTTCTTCTTCTTCTTCTTGTGAGATTTACATTCCGAAAGTAGCGCGACTCATGAGTTTGGGTCTTCTCGCTGTTTTTGGTCAACCAGTCTTCACCTCCTAAAGTACTCATGAACGTATGAGCACGTGAAACAACAAAATCAACATCAGCTTTATCTATTCTTTTGCCCCAGTTTTCTTTTTTTCCAATCAATTTGTCTTGATCATGGGGAGGGCCTTGATGATGAAGTCCTTTAACTTTTTCACCTCCTTTTGAATTCCACCCCTTCAAATGGTCTGATTATGTTATTCTTGGTTCAAAGCTATTCAATTTAATAATCTGATTGAAGCCAATAATTAAAGTAGTGACAATCACAGAGCCAATTGGAAGGAGTTATCGTGCTATAATGACCTCAATTATTTTAAGTTGCTGTTTCCTTTTTTTCTATTGTCAAGGTTCTTGACTTACTTTTGCGGTCTTCGTGGGTCTGGCTCCTAATTGTGAGTCATGGATTCACATCATGTTACGCGTGATTGACCCAAATTAAGTTTGGCCTCACTTGAAGATTTACATTCTATGACAAAGGAACATTCTCATCATGTGACACGTGATGGGCCCAGATAAAGTCTGAAGACTTTAGCATTAGATTGAAAGGTCAAAAAATTCACAACGAATTTGTTGAATGACTGAGATTTATCGCATTCCAATTTGATGATAAAGGACTATATGGACACGATACCTTCAAGAAACTACTATATCACCTCATATAAAATTATGGTTTTCATAATTAATTTTCACAATTAATTTGTTGAATCAAATGTGAATCAACTGGGAGTACAAGGATAGCCTTGTGGGTTGATTCACGTTTGTGGCTGCCTTGCAAGAACCTGTTTCCAGATTCCCTTCGGTTTTGCCCAGGTGCGGGTGATTACTATACTAGCCTACCCGGAACCGAGTCAGCCGAAGTTGACGTGGTGTTTACTTTCACCGCCTAGAAGCCCCCTAAGTTCCCTGTAGACTTTTTTCTTCCCTACGAGGAGGGAATCAGGGAGTTTGCAAGGAGTCCCTTGCCGTAGCAAGTTCTCCCTGCGATTAACCCCTTAAGTTTTTTAAGGTCTTGCTTAGGACCAACAATTGGAAGGAGTTATCGTGCTATAACTTTTAAGCTATCGTTTCCTTTTTTTCTACTATCAAGGTTCTTGACTTACTTTTGCGGTCTTCATGGGTCTGGCTCGTCATTGTGAATCATGGATTCACATCATGTTACACGTGATGGACCCAAACTAAGTCCAGCCCCACTCGAAGATTTACATACATGTAATTCTATGACAAAGGAACCTTCTCGTCATGTCGCACACAATGGGCCCGAATAAAGTCCGAAGCCTTCAGCATTAGATTGAAAGGTAAAAAAAATCACGGCCAGATTTGTTGAATGACTGGGATTTATTGTATTTCAATTCGTTGGTAAAGGATTATATGGACACGATACCTTCTAGAAACTAATATATCATCTCATATAAAATTATGGTTTTCACAATTAATTTTCACAATTAATTTGTTGAATCAAACATGAATCAACCGGGAGTACAAGGACATCCTTGTGGGTTGATTCACATTTGTGGCTGCTTGCAGGAACCTATTTCCAGATCCCCTTCCGTCCTGCCTAGGCGTGGGTGGCTACTATACTAGTCTATTCGGAACTGAGCCAACCGAAGTTGATGTGGTGTTTACTTCCACCATCCAGAAGCCCCGTAAGTTCCCTTTAGATTTTTTGCTTCCCTACAAGGAGGAAATATGGGAGTTTGCAAGGAGTCCCTTGCCGAAGCAAGTTCTCCCTACAATTAACCCCTTAAGCCTTTTAATGTCTTGCTTAGGACCAACAATTAGAAGGAGTTATCGTGCTATAACTTCTAAGCTATCGTTTCCTTTTTTTTTTCTCTATTATCAAGGTTCTTGACTTTCTTTTGCAGCCTTCGTTGGCCTAGCTCCTCATTATGAGTCATGGATTCACATCATGTTACACATGATGGACCCAAACTAAGTCTGGCCCCACTCGAAGATTTACATACATGTAATTCTATGATGAAGGAACCTTCTCGTCACGTCACACACAATGGGCCCGGATAAAGTCCGAAGCCTTCAGCACTAGATTGAAAGGTAAAAAAAATCACAACCGAATTTGTTGAATGTCTGAGATTTATTGCATTCCAATTCTGTCACGCCCCGACCTACTCGGTTTGTAATCATCGCCCTTGGTCGTTCGATGTGCAATGCTCCCAGGATTGCATTGCCGACCCAACCATCAGAGAACAAACACATGCGGAAGACCCGTATATATAAATAGATATATATACACCCGTACAGTTATAATGACAACCATGAATAGAATATTACACCAATGATAACACTGAAAATAAACTTATTACATTACCTTAAGAAAATACTTACAACTGTTATTTACATAATTACAACCAACGATGCCTACAACAAGCCACACTTTGAAACAACAAAAGCCGACACACGCAGCCATTACATCAAAAAGGGGCTTGGCTGCTAGAGTGGGTTTGGTTAGGTTAAACACTAACTAGGGTAGGAGGGCTTTTCCAAAAAGTATTGCTGGAGGTTAGGGGTTAGGACTAAGCTAGGGCAGCCAGTCGGGGTCCGACCCCGAGGAATCATGTTCTGAGCTCTCTTGTGACTCAGATTCCTCTTGCGAGCTAGTCTGAGGTTCAGACGCTTCCGAGTCCATATCCCAAACTGGCGCTCTCAGCTCATCAGAATCATATTCTATCTCGGGATCCAGATATAGCCCTACTTCTTCATCCTCCCCTACTTCCTCCACTTCCCCAATCTCATTCCCGACATCCAAATCCATGGGCTCCGGTAGGTTGTCGTCATCGATCATCCAGTCTTCCTCTTCTTCGGCTACCACCTGGGGCTCGTTCTCTACAGCAGGATCATAGGCCTCTCCTATGGGTTCGTCCTGAGGGTCGATCACTTCGCCATCAGCTATAATTGGCGCCATTAAACCGTTCTCCTCTAAGGCCGAATCAAAGGATCTAAGGGGTCGGCCTATGTTTCCCTGATCGTCCCCGTGGCACCAGGCGATGTACTCATGGGATTGATGTTCGCCTTCGCCAACGTCAACCGTAATCACGGATCGATATCGGATATAAGCTTCTCCGTTTCCCGAGGGAAAGACGCTCGTAAACCACTCTAGGTGTGTCGGGATCCCAAAACGCGGTGGCGGCTGCGGCATTTTTCAAGGGCGGGGGTCTGAAATGTCGGTTTTACCACAACCGTGAGATAATTCTCAGCAAGTAAATAATCCCTAAATCTAAACTAGGCTAACATGCACTTCCTGACAGGTAAATTAAACACACAAGCAGTGTACTATCAATTCACAATAATTACGTCGGCTCAAGGCCCAAGTCATTCACAGTATAACCCTGCAGGTTAGGCATTTACTCATAATGTCCAAATTAAATTTATCCCATGTACGCAATTAATTCGACCCGAAGGCCACAGATATACCGACCCTAAGGCCACCAGTTTGATAAATCGACCCGTAGGCCCGACCCGAAGGCCACAGATTAAACCGACCCGAAGGCCCGACCCGAAGGCCATAAATTGAACCGACCCGAAGGCCACAATTGAAAACGACCCGTAGGCCCGACCCGAAGGCCACAGATTAAACCGACCCGAAGGCCCGACCCGAAGGCCAATAATTTCACTATGCCAATCACGTGCATCATTTAGCACTTCCAATTTATATCGATCCGAAATATCAATTCAGAATTACGGGAAACGGAACTCAAGCCAATCATCGGTGCCAATGCGTTACAAACAATTATGCATAAATTTCAACGTATTCTACGCATTACCGGCACTCCCAATTGTTTCCATTTTAGTCCATTTAACTCGGCATTCATTCCGCTCGTTTTCTTATCATTTAATCCAAAGTATTCGAGGTCCGACACACCCAATCGAGCCTAGCCAATAAATTCTCGGATAGGTCAACACCCATAGAGTTCCAACAATTCCCGATTTGCCCTTGATAATGTTTAATTCCATGATTTTCCTTAATAACCAATTAATACCCAAATTAGGCAAATTGCACAATTTCGGTTCTGTATGAACAGTACCCGAACAGCACCCCTTTTTGCCACTAAACCAACTCTAATCCACCTCATTAGGTCCTAATTAAGTCCCCTAAACATCCTACACACAACCCTATACCATTAAGCCCTAATTAAGCTTAATTAAACCCAATTTAACCCCAAAATGCACAATTTCGGTACTGTATGAACAGTACCAGGGCAGCACCCTTTTAAGCCCCTAAACCATCATTAAACTACTCCATTAGGCTCTAATGAGGTCCCCTAATCATCCCCTACACCATTGCACCTAATTAAACCACAATTAGGCTTAATAAACCCTTAATTCACCCACAAAATGCATAATTAGGCTAGTTCGGGTTTAGGGAAAATAATACTCGCCTAATATGACTCGAGACGACGGGAACGAGCGGCCAATCACCGACGAGCGGTGGAATCGGCGGCGGCGTTCCAGCGAGCAAGCCGGCGGTCACGGCGGCACCGGCGGCGGTCTCCTCGGTTTGGCTTGAACGGCGGTTGAGAGCGGCGGTGCAAGGGAGGAAGAGGTCAAGGGGGCTGAGGGCGACGACGGGGAGGCACGGCGGTACACGGCGGCGCCGGCGACGGTCCGGCGGAGCTCCGGCAAGGTGAGGCCGAAGGGAGAAAAATCAAGGGAGAGGGAGAAGAAGATGGTGCTCGGCTGAATGAGGGGAGGAGGAGAGAGAATGGGGTCAAAGCTGGTCAAAAATCACTTGAGTGGGGTCCATGTGTCAAAAATCCAAAGGTTTGGACAAAAATGCCCTTCATCCAAGGGCTAAAATCTCTTCTTATCCAATAATGTAGGGGTAAATAGGTCAAAAGCCCTTAACCAAAGGTTAACCAGCCTTAGTTAACCCTAACCAACCTTAGTTAACCCCCAAAAATAAAAGAAATTCGGAATTACCAAAAACGGGCCCAAGGGCAATTTGGTAATTTTCCGGTCCCGGGTCAAAATTCCAATTTTTGTCCCTACCGGTCCTATACGTGCGTGGCCAACATAATGTGGTGTCGGAAATGAAAAATTCATTTCCTAAGGTCCCGAAAATCGACTGCGAAGTTTCGGGAATAAAATAATATTATTTCCCAATTTTTGTCGAAATTCCAGTTTTTATCCAAAATGACCCCTGGTATGTGTGGCCACCCCGAAATGACATTCGTTTCGAGAAATAGCCTCATACGGCCCCCGAATCCGAATCTGCCTCCCGAGGGCAAAACCGTCATTTTCTGATCTCGGTCCGAAAATCTAGTTTTTAACCCTACCTGCTCAAAATGTGTGTGGCCAGCGTAATACGACGTCAGATTTCCAATTTTTGTCTCTTAAGCCGTGGGAAATTGATATCCAATTCCGGGTTCAATTCTGTGTTTCAAAATTCGCTCGATTTCAAATTTTAGGATCTCTCACTAACAGGTGGCTGTTTAGAATGCACGCGTATCGACCTAGGGTTATCCGAATCACGACTATTCCATCCCTTGAGAGAATGAGAAACAATTATTAGCCTCAGGAATCACGATCATGCGATTCAGGCTCAGGACTGGCTGGCCACGTGTACTTTCGGTTTTGCAGACTCACCTGCGATTCGATTGCACATCGTTGGCCTAGGCCAACTCAATCCATTGCCTTTTTTTAAGATCGGTTCATATCGGTTCAAATTATTTTCTCATTATTTCTCAAGGCCGGTATTTGGTTCGCGATCGGGTCCCTGATCCACGTACCACTCCCTAGTTAGCCATACCCTATTGGTCAGTATCCCAAGAGTGATCAGCTCTGGGCGAGATTTACTAACATGAAATGCGAAATAATGTCAACTACATTGATCCCAGAATTACATCAAAATTCGGGCTGTTACAAATTCGTTGATAAAGGATTATATAGACACGATACCTTCTAGAAACTAATATATCACCTCATATAAAATTACGGTTTTCACAATTAATTTTGATTTTTAAAACTTTTAACTCTATCTATTTCAACGGCAAGAGAGGTGACTTGTGTAATCAACAACTTTAATAGCTTGTATAGCAAAAATAAAAACTAAAATAATGAACTTTTACAAGCAACACAATAAGCTAGTAGCCACATAACCTTTTTATTACACAAGTCATGTTTTTTTTTGGTAAGGTTACACAAGTCATGTTTGTCACTGTTCTTTTGGTAGTTGAATGATTTATGGAATGGTAAACTTTTTTGCCTACTTATAATTTCTATTCAACGATATCAACCGTGGTACATTCACACAGGACATTTTGTATTTATTTATTTATTTTGTTCGAACTATTGTTTTAATTACTTCAGACGATGCATGTTACTTGTAACATGTCACTTAGACATCATTCCTAAAACAAGGAGCATAGCTCTCAATTAAAGTTATCATAGAGGCAATTAGCAAGCTTTCATTTCAAAACTCTTCTACATTTTCCATGGACAACAAAATCACCATCTACCACCACATAAAGGCTTTTGATATATGATATAGGAAATAAGGATGACCCAAGTGACATAACTTTTCCATTTGGCTCACTTGAGACTGAAATCGCTTTGTCGATCACTAGAGTGTTACGACTTCTAAAAAATATCTATCTGGTATCATAACTTTCAATTGATCACTTGAATGTTATAAATTTTTGCCAATTTAATCCTAAACTTTCAAATTTTACAATTTAATTCTAAATTGATCACCCT
This sequence comes from Syzygium aqueum, assembly GCA_031216185.1. Lineage (NCBI taxonomy): Eukaryota > Viridiplantae > Streptophyta > Magnoliopsida > Myrtales > Myrtaceae > Syzygium > Syzygium aqueum. Next base: position 21,420,818 of record CM062241.1, on the reverse strand, counting down.
TTTCGCGAGGAAATGTAGGGCTAGCCTAGCGTGTGCTAAGTCTAAGTTTGAGATTTAACTCAAGCTCTCCCAAGCTCATATCATATCGCGACTTGTGGTTTAGGTTTTTAACCTGTAAGTGATTTTTATCTAGAAATCGCCACTAATCAGTTACAGTGGATCAATTAGACACCCAAGTAAAGCAATGGGAGAATTGCCTTATTTCTATGAACCAGAGTTTAAATTAATTCGGAGACTTGGTTATACTAGTTGGATAACTAATACCCTTTCAGTATCTAATTTTGTTCAAACAACACTTTAAATATGTTGGTGCAGTCTTCCTATTGATTGTGAAACTTAGGGTGTTGATCCTAACCAGGCTAAGAAAACTATAATCAATGCATCGGAATTGCTAAAAAAAACCTAACATGCCTCTAAATGGCTATATGAAAAGTCGAATTAAATACATAATTCTAAAAGTGCGAAACAAACGACGTGGATTTAAGCATGGCTTTTGTTTTTTGTTAGATTAAGCGTGGCATTTAATTACGCAAAACATGCAAGAAAAGGAAATTCCAAAGCCTAATTACTTTTTTTAAAAAATTTTCGAAATTTTAAATTTTTTAAAATATTTTTTAATTAAAATATTATTATCTTAAAATAATATATAAACGGATCCGGGTCGGATATCCGCATCCGACCCGGGCCCACCGGTCCGGGTCCTTGACTGGACTGGGCTCACGGTCAGCCCTAAAAAAACAAATAAAAAGAAAAGCCCGGCCCAAATCTATTTTCTAATCTAACCCAGCCCACTTTTTATTTTTCTGGCCCAACCCGAAATTCCCAAAAAGGAACCGGGCCAGACTTCTTAACTGACCCGGATCCGACCGGAATCGGCCCAACTCGCCCTCACAGACCCGACGACGCTCTGCCTTCCCTGCCCAACGCGGGACTTTGGCGGAGATGTCCGCGCCACCTGTCTCGGACTGGCGGCACGCCACTCCGGCGTCGCCTTGGCGCCACCTCAGGCCGAGGGCCCGTCCTCCACCTGGGCCGCCATTCCCCGGCCGGCTTTGACGCCACCGGCCGAGGGTTCCTTCCATGGTCAAAACCGAACAAAACGACGGCGGCGGCTAGGTCGTGGCTGACGACTAAACGACCGACGCCCGGAACGCTAGACATCACAGGGACAACACCATCGAACGCGACACGCACGGACGACTCGATCTCGGCCAAAAAAGGACCAAACAAAACTAGATCTCGCTTAGGCATTTCATCGAACAACTAACGCGCTTCGACAAAACAACGGTTTTCCGGCCTAACCGAGACACGAACCTATGCCGGAACTCTCGACCTAGGACATAGGACACCATGGGAACAAAACACAAGAGGGACAACGGTTGGAGCTCGCGCAAGCCAGACGGTCGCGAGTTCTGGTCCGAGACGTCCGAAAACAGAGCAAGCAGGGGCCGACAGAACAGGGGATGCCAGCCGTGAGTTGTCCTTACCCGGCTCGGCGACGGTGGCTTGGAGGCGAGCCCGAGCCGAGTCGGGCCATGGACGGCCGCCTTGAGGCTGTCGAACCGGGATCCAAAAAAAAACGACCCCCAAACCAATCGAAAACCAAAACCAAAACCGGCGACTGGAACCTACCGAGGCTTGGCGACGGGGGAGGGGTGACGACCGTGAGTTATCGGCTGCGGCACGAGCGCGGCGGTCGCCGGAAAAACTCTCTGGTCCTCTGTCTCGCTCAATCTCTCTCTGGATCTCTCTCGGTCTCCCTCTCCAGACCGAGCTCCCCCCCTCCTCTCTTTTTTTCGTTCCTCCCCCCTGAACCACACCCCCCCCCCCCGGGGTCTCTCTTGGCTTTTTATGGCGGCCAGCCACCTGCTCCGCCTGCTCTCCTTCTGCTCTACGTCTCCTTTGCTTGGCTCCTCCAACCCTCATCTTCGCTCCTCCTAGCTCACTCGATCCTTCTCGCGGGTGGCGGTGCTCGGATCGAACATCAATCAGAGGTACGCGAGATTCTGCCCTCCTTCCCCTCCTTCTGCTCGCGGCCGCGATCCATGTTTTACCAGCGGGTTTGGGTTCCTCGTGGTCGGATTCGAATCGCCGGTCGCGGCGCGTAACCTTGGTTTTCTTGTGTCCCCTTTTTGCTATGCCGATCGAAACGATTCTGTTCTCGATTTTGGCGACCTGCGGTTGAATTCGAGTGGCTGAATTACAATTGCTCCGTGTTTTGCACGAAAGGCCCCAAGAATGATGTGTTAGGCATGTTCCTCGTTTCGTTAGGCATTGATATATCCTGAATGTGGCTTTTTTGCGAGGGAGCCTACGAAATGGTTATTTTTTGAAGTTCGCTGGTGTTAACATAAACCTTTGCACAAAATTTCAGGGTAGTCATTCTTGTCATTTTCACCGAAAATTACCAATGCTGCAGTATAGTCATCACCGACCGTTTCGATGAAAATTGACCATGAGGACGGCATTGGATTTTCACGCAATGTTTAGGACTAAATTGAAAAGTTTAGAACCAAATTGACATTCATACAATTAGGTTTAGGACTGATCCAACAATTTTCCCCAACTTGCTGTGAACATTTTTTTTTATAAACCACGGCAATCAAGTGATTGATTAAGAAATTATTTGGTACTTGAGGGATTGAAAAATAAAATTAAAACACTCAAGTGAGCATCGCACAAAATCGATAACACTTAAATTATTGAAAAAAAAAGTTATGGAACTCAAATAAAAATTATATAAAAGTTATCACACTTGCGGTGTTTCTTTTTCGCTGAAAATATTTAATTAAATCTCAAGTGTTAATGCAATAAGCGATAATTTTCAATCAATCTCTTTTTACATGGATCCGGATAATGAGGTTTGATTGTGGTCAACGACTTTCTCCTTTATCAGTCTGTGTGGCTAAAAGAAGAGAAAAATTGCTCACAAAAGAAACGCCAAAAAGACAGAAAAGATGGTTAATGGTTTTCTTCTTCAAGCTCGGTGAAGGGGCCACACCTGAGAGCTAAACGCATGGACAGATGCACACTGTCCCTGGTTTGCGATTATCTTCTTGCCCAATACTTATCATTGCAATATGTAAAAGAAAAGAAGAACTGGAAAAGGCATCTATAAACTGAGGAAACCCTTTATGGCCCGCTAGTTTGATTGCCAAGTGCAGCTTTCATCAGAGTTAAAACTCTGTTAAACTTCCAAAAAAATTCATCTGAATGACATTATAAGCCTGAAACTCAGTTTTAGAGTCCCCCGTACATCTTTACCTTTCAAGCAAATTCCTCTGCATAGTAGTCCTCTCACCTCATATGGTTTAATCTTTGGCCGTTAAAGACCACACTCCCCCAATTCCATAAGACTAATATCTTTGGTCATTTTTCTTTTTGAATGGAAATTTGAACAGTTCTTTTTTATATCTTTTTTAGATGATGGGTTGCTTGTGAATTTAAAAAGTATATGGTAAGGATATAAATAGATAGAAGAGACATTTAATCGAAATATCGGTCGCTCGCTCTCTCAAACGTGAATAATGCGATGGATTAGCTTAGATAAGGTTCGGGTGATTGGCAGCCCAAGCAGACTCCCACCGAAGGGAGGAAAGAGACTCAATAGCGTAATTAAATTAACCTTACTCCGTATTTAAGTAATGAAATATGATGCAATATACCCTTATGCAAGAACAATAGAAGACATTGTTGCCGTCTTCCAGCTCTGCGCTCTTTACATTGTTCCCATTTGAACTCAAGAAATAAGAGAGTGACTGCTTACTGGAAACTGTCCTTGCTTCGTAAATCAGAAACCAAATCTCCTTGAAGTTCCAAGTTTTTCACAGTGATCGACTAATAAAAGGAGCATCGCTTAAGTATCAAACTAAAAAAGGCAAGAGAGGAACAAATACCTTAAGCCAGTCAAAAAAAGCCTACACGCACATGTCACGGTCTAGAGAATTGGATCGTTCTCGAGGTTTTCTGAACAATGGAGTGTGAATGTTTCATGAAAGAAAAGACAGATCTCGAGGATACTAAGTCTTAGGATTTTTTTGATTTGTTCTAGAATACTCCTGAGGGAGGGCATTATTGTAAGGGCTGCGCTATTTCCACTCCTACTATGGCTAAAATACTCATCATAATAGTGTTTTGACAATATTAACCTTTGTGAGTACCACCTTTTTAAGCAGTCTGACGAGAGTATTTTCCTTTTTTGTTTGGCCCATTATTTTCATTTATTTTCTTCTCTCTCTTTCTTATTGGATCCATTTTCCTTCTTAGTATTTATTGCTCTCCGCTCCCTCCAAACTCCATTATGGTTTTAGCTTTGTTGGTATCTGATATGAGACCTCTTGATGAAATCGGCAACACTCTCTCATTCAACTAAAAAAGAACACAAAAACCCTAGAAATTCTCAGTCGGCAAATCTCCAGAAAATCAGGCTCAAAATCACCTCCATGTCATCAGTTCCAAGGGCGTAAGCTTGGGTGCTTCCATTGGTATTCCGATCGACCTCGATCTCAAGCAGCTTTTAGACCTCGCCTCTCTCCTCGACCTCCCTCATCTTCATCGCTAAGAATGTGTGCCTCTTCTTATCGCCTCCATCCTCTCCCTCTCCACCCTCAGCCTCTCTAGCTTCTTCCTCATCGCGAGCAACTCCTCTGTGAACGACGCATCTAGCTGCTCCACCTTCGCCAGAGGAGTCGTGGTGGTGCGGGATGGCGGTTCTCCTTGTCCGACTCAAAGAGCATCGACAAGATCTCAATTCCAATCCTCTCAAGCTTTGGCTTTGGTTTCGGTTTTGGCTGGTTGTCGACGGGAAGAGTAGTCAGAGAGTTCCTCGGTTGGAGAGGCTTCCGACCAAAGCTTGTCATCCTAGCCAGTCGAAGGTTGGAATGCTTGCATCTTCATCTCTTAATTATGACCATGAATAGCATGATTGCCAACATCATCATCGTTATCATCATTGTTAATGTTATTAACCTCTTTGGTCTTGTCGAAATTGTCTTCCTTCTCATCCATTGCAACTAAGCTCTGACCATCGCCATTATTGTCGCCTTGAGAATCACCAAAAGAAGGGCTTCTGCTAGATAGGCGTGACGAGAAAAGTGTCTTATCGCCAATCATTATCACCACTGTCTTCTCTTCATACACCTTCATGGCCTTATTGTGCCCTTTTCCATTGCTCGTCTTTGCTTCACCCTGTTTTCTTCATCTCTTTGGGTGTTGCTCAAATTGCTGGAGAGTTTCCAATAAGAACAGGCCAATATCAAGAGAGCAAAGCCTATGAGCTCCAGCATCAATGCCAGGCCTTCAAACAAACACAACACAAGAGAGTGCCACGATGACCGCTGTGACGCCATTGTCGGTGTTGAAGTGATAAATGGAAAGAGGGAGCAGAGAGAAGTAAACGAGAAGAAGGAAAGTGGGACCTGCGAGAAAAGAGACAGAAGAAAACTAACAGAATACCACGTGCAAAAGAAAAAGATGCCTTTAAAAAGTAAGACCCCTAAAGGTTAATATTGTCACAACACTATTAGAGGGAGTGTTTTAGTCATAATGGGAGTGAAAAAAGCGTGGCCCTATTGTAATTGTACCTCATTTTTGTAATTCTATTGGCCGCTAGAGAGGTGGCCTTTAATTGGGAGACAGAGAGGTGTGATCTCCACCGTTAAATTAAGGAGAGATCTACGGATACGATTAGTATTGTACTTTGTATATAAAAGGGTCTCCTCCCCTCATTTGTACATCTCATTATCATGTGAAATACAATCTAGAGCTTCTCTCTTTAAACTTTTTCTCTCTAAGATTTTAAGTGAGTGTAGGAAAGCTAACTTGGGAGGAAATTCCTAAGGCTGCACAGATAAAATTTTTTCTCTCAAACCCATGTGATAAGTTTATCATTTCTTCATCATCCAGCATAAGATTTTTCACGTTGCAGCATATCGAATTCTCAACAATCTCATAGAAGGCAACTCGGCAACATGATGGTTGCGTATGAATTGATCCCTAACCAAGCATAACTTGTGCCAAGCTATTCGACCCTCTTCCTGTTCAGAGTTTTTGGACCGCTGGGCTTAGTCACTCATCAAACATTAACAGCAAAAGAAAGACCAAAAGTAATAAACAGACACGTTGTTGAAGCAACAAAAACGAAAGACCAAAAGTAATAAACTGACACGTTATTGAAGCAACAAGGAGAGATGCAAAAACATGCAGGAGAATTCCGGAGTTTGCAATCATAAATGAAAGAGAAGGCAATGGACAGTCTTCAGCACAAACAATTTCAAGTGCAATCTAATATTAGCCCTCTCTGGATACTCTTCACCACACACAAATTTCGAGTGCAATCTAGATTAACAGCCCTCTCAGGTCCAGCACATATTTTTGCGAACACAAAGTTTGGAAGATAACTTCGATTATAACCTGTTCTTTTCAAATTTGAGTCCAAAAAGACCAACCAAAGGACAGCAGCAGCAGCAGCAAATAAGCCGGACATGCACCGAATCCACGGATTCTCCATCAAACATCAGCTTTATTAATTTGGTGTCCATGCCATAGTTCATTCAAATTAATTAATTAATGCTAGGATGACAATGAACATGTTTAAATATATTAGGGACATAAGCAGACCAACTAAAAGTTCTTGAAAGACATTGCACATTAGTAATTATGATTTAATTGAACAAATTTAAAATTTTATTACGACTCTACGCATCAATAAAAGTTCACAAACTACTAGTACTCACTGACAGTAGCTGTTGACATGAAATTTAAGCGTGGGGAAGTCTGATTATGCAAACCAATTAAATACGTAATTTAATTGCATGTTGGTGTCGGTCAAATATGTGAAAAGGTAGAGAGTTTTATTTCGCAAACGAGTATCCATAATTGATCGAGAGATGCTTGGGCCCTTCACGCTTTTGGCATGGATATAGACGAGTTGTTTTCTGCATATATACTATGCAAGTGTGATATCCAAAATTTTAACAACGAGTCGCATATCGATGCTTAATCGAGGTCTTACGTGGTTGTGATGATAAGTGCACGAATACATGATTGAAATGAGATTGAAATTGATTTTCATCTATGTAGGACCTAAAATAAACTCGTCTGGAAATTGCATAAGCAGCCCAGGTATTTTACAAACTTGCGGGGCCCAAACTAACAATAATTGTAGCAATTAGACTCCTATAGGAAGAAACTGCGAATTTAAACCCAAAGTTAGAGTGGCCAGCCAATCTATATGGCATGAAAAATTAGTGGAGAAAAGGGACAAGCGGCAATCCATCAAGTCGTCCTCTTCCCGTCAGAGAAAACAAAGAAGGAAAATTGAAACCAATTTGAAGCAAAATGAAGGGGAGAATCGCTGAACTGCTACATGCGTGATTTTGGGTGCTGACCTTGGAATTTCTTCATCGATTTGTCGCAAAGTGATGTATCTTTGTGTCGTAACTTCTTGGTAACTGCCTAAAGAAGAGCGAGACTTCTTGATTTGTTTAGATTTAATTGATTTTGTTGCTGTCCAGATTTTCAAATTTCGGGATAAGACATTTGTAAGTGAAATTTCTTAGCTTAAAGTCTACCGGCAGACAATCATTGAGACGGGAAAGAGAGATGCCCAGAATCCCACGTGTCCAACAACGAGGAGTTACGAAAAATTTAGGCGCCTTCACGAAGCGAACATGTAGAGGCAATGGTGGCCACAATGAGTGCGGAGCCGAAGAGGGATGATGCTGAAACCAGCTCCAGCTTTTGACAGGTTTGACAACAATTTAAATGGTAAAGATACGCACACAGTCAGGTTAATCTTCTCATTACCCAAGATAATGAAATGGCCTAAGTAAATGTCAATTTAGAATGGTTCAAATGTCCTAAAATTTGACGCTTAATGAAGTGAGAATGGATTATGTGCAAGAAAATTTGAAATCTATCTAGTTTTACTAGTTTAACCGCTCCATAAGTTTGAATGTACAACTTATGCTTATTGAATATGGAAATTAGGCAGATCCAATTGTAGTATGAAATTGAAGCAACTGAAAGTTCCAGGATGGTATTGCAAATATAGTCAATGGTTATTTAATGGAATAAATTAAAAGTTCACACATTGCACTTTGATAAAATTTCACAGATAACTAGTATCATTATCTCTTCTAGAAGCGGAAACTACATGTGCTTTACATCTAGGCAATAGATGTTGATCCAATGCATTTTGCAAATTTACTTTCTAATTGCTTGAAAAAAATTCTAATAATAGTGAAATAAGATCTCCCTAGAAGCTTTCTGTTGACACCAAAATAAGAATCGGCATAAATGCCGAATCGGCTTTAATGTCGAATCCGGCGTATATGGAAATTAGCCATCTTCCGAAACATGTCTGGACCAAATTCGGAAACATGCTGAGAAGCAAGTGTGAATGGCATTGTGTCCCGAATTCGGTAATTGCTGAAAATATGCATATTTACCGAAATATGGAGAGTTATAGTTCAGGACGTTGGAATATTTATGCCTCAGGGCAGCGACTCTTTCCCGAAATTCGGGAGGTTCACACTTCGGGAATACACTGAAGAATCACAGCCCAGCCATGTAAATCACGACAGCAAGATGTTATGAGCAGGAGTGGGGATAATGAGCACGAGCATATTATGGGAAGTTACTTGCCCAGATTTGAAATCATCTTAGCAGTTGAGATCAAGTTTTGGCAGACAATAAAACTGGAAAAACGTGGTTAGAAAAGGCAGTTATTGGAAGCGCCAAAATATTCAAAGTTTGAAAACATGGAAGTAACCGACGAGCAGTTGCAAGATAGGAGGAGATACAAATACTCAGAGAAAAAAAAGAGAGGAGACACGAACAACAATGCAAAAACACTCAAGCTTATCTGCACTTTAGTTTCCTATGCATCTTTACTTCCTGTATTTACAATTTCATGTAGCTTTAGTTAACTTTCGAGTCCTTTACAGCTTTCATAGGAGTATTGTAACGTAATTTGGAATTCTGTTGATCCCAGATCCATTGTCAATCCATCTGATTTCTATCCATTCCATACAATCCTGTGTCACACTTTTTTTTTCGCCACAACTCTCCTAGTAATCAAACCACAGAACCTACCTTAATAAAAATCGAAAACTGAAGTTTCGGTGAAGGATATTCCTCGTGAAACGAGCAAACATCTTTTTGGCACGCCCAGTGGGACTCGCGTGGTAAGATTTGGAGAAATGGTGAGAACTAGGCAATCTGAAGGAATACCGATGGGTAACATCAACAATCTAGTTGAGGGAGCACGTTTTGAGCACTTTGCGTTTTGAGCATTTTGCGGCTAATCAAGTAGAAGAAAGTGCCGATATTCCTCGGCAATTAACTGAAGAACAAGCCCGCATGTCAGCACCAGATAATACCTTAGTAGCCATGATGAAAAGGCTGCTTGAAGAACAGTAGAACGAACTTACCAACCATATAGTGCGACATGTGACGGATGTAATAAAACCCATGGTGGTCAATGCTATAAATGAGGTAATATCGCGTCCCAGTTCATCTTCTCAAGTTCCGTCCTTTCATGCAAATCCTCTTGGGGCAACATTGTTTCCACCAACTTCGGGACCTCCTCATATAGGGTATAACGGCAATGGAGGATCAAATTCTCAACCTCCTGTTAGAATTATACCAAGGCCAAAGAATCCTACCCCTATAAACCTTGTGAATGGTGTGAGGGCTTATAATGTTCTTCAAAATGTCCCGAATGATGTTAATTTGGTTAATCCCATGGTCATAAATGCACCACCAGTGATGAATGTACCTCCACTAGTAAATACGCCTAATGCTGACCATATCAGACCACTTGCGCCTCAACCGTATCCTCATGTGATAGAAAACCCTCTTTATAGGCCACCGCCACTCGTTAATTTTAACATGGAGCAGCTAGGGGTGAATCGACCTCAATCGTTTGATCCTAAGAGGCAAGATCCTTGGTTAGGCCAGCAAAATTTAAGGCCATGGAACCCAGATAGAGTTGCAGAATTGGTGATGCAACAGTTGGGAGTAGAGAGAGGATTGCCAAGGCCAGTATATAGGAAGCCACATCCCGATTGAGTTGATAACATGCCATATCCAAGGGGTTTCAAGATGCCAGACTTTGCTGTATTTACCGGAGAGGAAGATCAGTCAACCGTGGAACATATGGGTCGATTCTTGGCATAATGTGGAGAAGCTAGAACTAATGAGTATCTAAGACTAAGGTTGTTCCCATTGTCTTTGTCAAGAATAACGTTTACTTGGTATACAAATTTGCCTACGAATTCTATTCAAACATGGGCTAAGATGGCAAGGCAATGTTTACCTTTCACATCTGTCAGCAGGAAAGATAATTGGGTCTGGAAAAGAAATCTAGATGAAAAAGACCAGAGCAAACTAGAATCAGGTAATTCGGGAAGTAGCTCTCACATCGAAATGAAAAAGGAAAAAGGAGTTGCTCAGGTTCCATAGACAATTAATTTTGGGCAGATTACTGTAGCTTTCAATCCAAAGCAACAAAGGAAGGTGGAACAAAGAGACTTGGATCCTAAATTGTCACAAAAAGATAGCAGAAGTTACCGAACTGGCTATTCCAAGATATCGAAGAAATATGGTTCTCCAGTACGGATAACATGGCCAACGCTAGATTTCCAGTGAAGTATGGAACTAATTTGATAGTGGAAAAAGACATCGAACACGTTTCAGAAAAAGAGACGGCCATGGCTGAATTTCAGTTTTCCGACAAAGAAACCATCAAGTTTGATAAGGTACCTTCTGAAAAAGCAAAACATTTAAGATCCTTGATTGTTTCAGGAAGGGTCAATGGTAGGTCTGTCGGTAAAATTTTTGTGGATGCTGGAGCTACTTTGAACCTCATATCTTACAAATATTTCAAGAAATTAGGGAAAGATGACAATGACATCATCCCATCTAATGTTCAGTTATATGATTTTCTTGGGGAAGTCACTGAAGTCAAGGGGGCAATAGTTCTTGATTTAGCCATAGGTCCAAGTTGTCTGAAACGACTTTCTTTGTAGTAGAATATGATGGTTCATATAATCTGTTGCTTGGAAGAGATTGGATACACTCCAATCAGTGTGTACCTTCAAATTTACATCAAATATTGGCATTTTGGAATGGTGAGAAAGTGGAATATGTTGAGGCAAATTCGGGACATGCTTCAATCGGATGGACTGACATTTGTAAAGAACATCGGGATTGTTTACATGAATGTTGTGCTATTGAATTACCAAAGATAGATCTGCAATCCCTTGCTTATTGCCGCTTTGGGGATAGGAAAGCTAAATGGATCCCCAAGTCAAGCTTGGCATTAGAAGAATTACATATTCTTTATGGAAAATGAGTGCGTATTGCAAGAAGTTTGTGAAAGGTACTTCACACATTTGGCGGAAATGACAAAGCAAAATGTTGAAGCCTCAGATTGTATTGATGAATGGGAAGAGTTGTTGGTCAAAGACGACAGAACAATGGAGCTTAAGATCCATTGTTAGAGGTTGATATAGGAGAGCCTGGATTTTTCCGCCCAGTGTATGTAAGTATGCTTTTGCAAGGGGGCATGAAAGACAAATTGGTTAAGTATGCTTTTGCAAGGGGGCATGAAAGACAAATTGGTTAACTTGATCAAAGAGTACAAAGATTGCTTTGCATGGGACTATCATGAAATGCTTGGTTTGTCAAGAGATATTGTAGAACATCATCTTCCAATCAAGAAAGGGTTTCGTCCACATAAACAATTAGCAAGAAGATTTGCTCCAGATGTGGTCGGTAAAGTCAAAGAAGAAATAAAAAGGCTGCTGAAGGAAAAATTTATTGAAACAGCTAGGTATGTTGAGTGGCTTTCAAATATTGTTCCTATGAAAAAGAAGAATGGAAAACTGAGAGTTTGCATTGATTTTCGGGATCTAAATAATGCCACCCCAAAGGATGAATACCAAATCCCTATGGCAGATATGTTAATAGATTCAACGTCGAGAAATGAGATGTTATTATTGATGGATGGTCATTCGGGTTATAACCAAATTTTTATTGCCAAGGAAGATGTCCTAGCGCGATCGGGACTTTTCAGTGGGTAGTTATGCCTTTCGGATTGAAGAATACAGGAGCTACATACCAGCGGGTAATGAACTTTATTTTTCATGATATGATCAGTAAATTCTAAGAAGTTTATATTGACGACATGGTGGTTAAGTCAGCCCAAGAAGATCATATGGATTATCTCGAACGGGCATTCATTAGGATGAGAAAGTATAAATTGAAGAAGAATCCAACCAAGTGCTCCTTTGGAATACAAGCCGGAAATTTCTTGGGTTTTTTGGTCAATTAGAGGGGAATTGAAATTGACAAGAACAAAGCAAGGGCTATCATGGAGCTTTCCCATCCTACGTCAAAGAAACAATTACAGATAGTGATTGGGAAAATAAACTTTCTTAGAAAATTCATTGCTAATTTGTCTATTAAAATGGAGCCGATGACACAGCTTCTGCGTCTTAAAAATCAGGACGAATTTATATGGGGAGAGAAACAACAAAAGGCATTTGATTTGATCAAAGCCTATCTAATGAATCCTCCTGTATTAGTGCCACCAAAAGCAGGCAAACCACTGAAATTGTACTTATCGGCTACCGATATAACGGCATAAGGACACCATTGGTGCCATAACTTGCGTACGGCGATCACTTTGGTGCCATAACTTTTTTTCGGATCACTTTGGTGCTAACTTCGGAAAAAATAGATCACTTTAGTGACTCTGGCCAAAATTCCGGCCAAAAAGCTGACGTGGCATTAATATTTTTTTAAAAAAAAATCTAACTTGTACACGTGGAAATTATGTGGCTTTTTTTTAATTTTTGAATTTTTTTTCCTTTTTTTAATTTTTTTTCTCCGGCGAGGGCAACCCTCGCCGGCGTCCGGCGAGACTGCCCTCGCCGGCGTCGGGCGAGGGCGGCCCTCGCCTGGGCGGGCGAGGGCGGCCCTCGCCGGCGTCGGGCGAGGACCGCCCTCGCCCGACGCCGGCGAGGGCCGCCCTCGCCCGCCCAGGCGAGGGCCGCCCTCGCCGGAGAAGAAAAAAAATTCAAAAAAGGAAAAAAATTCAAAAATTAAAAAAATTTAAATTTTATGTAGTATTTTCGTTTTTTTATTATTATTTTAATATAATTTAAATTTTATTTTTCTAAAAAAATACACGTCAGCATTAAATTTTATTTTTAATGCTGACTGAACCTCTCCGGCGAGCCATGGACCTCTCCGGCGAGCCACGTCAGCGCCACGTAGAATTTCCGGTAAGCCACGTCAACATTGACACCAAATTGATCGTTTTTCAAAAAAGTTAGCACCAAAGTGATCCGAAAAAAAGTTATGGCACCAAAGTGATCGCCGTACGCAAGTTATGGCACCAATGGTGTCCTTCTGCCCCGATATAACTATCGGGAGTATGTTGGCACAAGAGAATGAAAGTGAAAAAGAACAAGCGGTATATTATTTGAGCAAAACACTAACTGATGTTGAAAAAAGATATACCGCAATTGAAAAATTATGTCTGTCTTTATACTTTGCTTGTATGAAGTTAAGACATTTCTTGTTGCCAACTAAAGTGCATGTGATCGGCAAGACTGATATAATAAAATACATGCTATCCCGACCTGTTATAAAAGGGCGTATAGTCAAGTGGACATTTATCTTGTCTGAGTTTGATTTGATATATGTGCCGATCGAAGCAGTAAAAGGCCAAGCCATTGTTGATTTTCTTACCGAATTCCCATGTTTACAAATGGAAGAAAATGAGCAGAGCTTCAGTCAAGTGCTACCATGGACTATGTACTTTGATGGATCGCGTGCTAAGAGTATGGCTGGAGTAGGATTAATAATAATTTCTCCCGATGGAGAACTTACAAGGTGCGTCTGTAAGTTAGACTTTGAATGTTCAAATAATCAAGCTGAATATGAAGCGCTGATTATTGGCTTGGGAATATTGATTGAGTTGAAAGTACAATTTATCAAAGTATTCGGTGATTCACAATTGATGGTAAAACAGCTAAAGGGAGAATACCAATGTTTAAATGAAAATTTAATTGGTTATTACTATTTGGCTAAGAAGCAATTAGAGCAATTCAGAGAGTGTGACATAATCCATGTTAAAAGAGACACAAATTTCAAGGCTAATGAGTTGGCTTAAGTAGCTTCTGGATACTGAATATCAAAAGAGTTGGTAGACATCACAACTATTATAATGCTTTCGGTACCTTCTATTGAACATAGAAAGATACCGATAGCAGTTAGCAAAGTAGTTCAAAAATAGGATTGGAGACAAACCATTATCGAATACTTGAAGAATCCAGATTCAAGAGATCGAAAGTTGAGGATGTAGGCCCAGAAATATGTTATATTAGGAGAAGAATTGTACCGAAAATCCTCAGATGGATTGCTCTTACATTGTCTTGATAAAGATAATGCGAAATTGGTTATGGCAGAGGCGCATGAAGGTATATGTGGAGCCCATCAAGTAGAAATCAAGATGAGATGGCTATTAAAAAGGTATGGATATTTTTGGCCAGCAATGATGCAGGATTGTATCAACTATGCCAAAGCATGCCTTTCGTGTCAAAAGCATGGACCGCTGCAACATGTACATGCTATGGAGCTCCATTCTATCATAAAGCCATGGCCATTTAGGGGATGGACAATGGACATAATAGGTAAAATCTGTCCACCCTCTTCTCATAAGCATAGTTATATTTTATTGGCTACAGATTACTTTACAAAGTGAGTGGAGGCCATTCCATATAAGAGTATTACATAGAAGGCTATGGTTAAGTTTATTGAAGAAAATATAATTCATCAGTTTGGCTTTCTTGAGTCGATTACTGCGGACCAAGGAATAGTATTCATTGGAAGTAAAGTGATAGAATTTGCACGATCAAGAGGAATCAAAATGATCTACTCCACACCATATTATCCCCAGGCGAATCGACAGGCTAAAGCAACTAATAAGGTTGTTATTGGATTGATCAAGAAACACCTAGAAGAAAATCCAAGAGAATGGGATGTTTTATTGTCAATGGTATTGTGGGCATACCGAACTTCATGAAGATCAAGCATACATGTCGGTCCTTATATATTTACATATGGACAAGAAGCAGTTTTACCGATGGAGATAACAGTACAATCTTTAAGAGTCCAATTGCAGAGCGAGATGTTGTCTTAAGATTATGGAGATTAGATGCACATAAATTTGGATGAGCTAGATGAGGTTTGTGCAGCTTCTTTGGATCAGTTGATTTCACAAAAGATAAGAGTGGCCAGAGCTTTTAATAAAAGGGTTAAAGTCAAACATTTTATTGTGGGAGATTTAGTGTGGAAAGCAATTTTGCCATTTAACCTCCAAAACAGAGAATTCGGTAAATGGTCATCAAATTGGGAAGGTCCATATTTGGTTACCGAAGTGTTTAATGGGAATGTATACCGATTGATGGATGTCAATGGAAAAGAACTATCATGTTCTATAAATGGGAAATTTTTGAAGAAATATCATCCATCAATCTGGGAAACATAAGGAAATTAATCTATTTAGTCAAAATGAAAGTACATTCTAATCTTGGTGACAAAAGTCTGCAAGTCATTAACAAGTTTGAGGTTTTGGGCTACATGATGAGAGTGCAAGGCAAGATCCTGATGGAGTTTAGATTGTTGTCCCTCGAGATACTCCAAGTGACGAGAATGAAAGCGGACAATTTCAAACTTCTCCCAAGCTTCTTGAAGCAATTGCTTGTACTTGTTTGAAACAACTTCAACCATAGACTTGACATGGGAAATTTCATCTCTAAGTATCCTTCGCTCCACACGATGATGATTGGAAAGGAAATTGAGAAGTTGACGTGTTATCTCAACGTCATCTCTAGCTTAAGTGCAGGAGTCCTGAGCTTGAGCATATTTCTCTTTGGAATTTCGTAATCGGGAAGATTCTTCCTCAATTTGAAGATGAAGGGCGTTAGCTTCCACAATAGTAGGCTCCAAATTCCAAATTTCCCTCACATTATGCTTGAATTCATCAAAGCTAGTAGGGAATAAAGAGCATAGTTCCCAAAACAGATATAGGAAGGCAGAATCTGCAGACAGAAACACTTTGGATCTAAAGAAGTTGGTCAAATCGGTAACTTCTACCTTATACTTGCAATTCAATAATAAGGCATGATGCCCTTGAGATAGCAATTCATGCAGTCGCCTCCATAAGGACCGATCACCTAGATAGTAGAACAAACAAGTTGTCTATGTTAAACAGTTGTCGAAGCCCAAATCTAGTAATGTTCAATGGAAAATTTACTTTCATAGGAAATGCGACGTCCTTGTGATCGGGACCAAAGAAGCAATTGAGATCAAGAACCATGTGAAGACATCATGAACAGGACTGTAAGTTCTTAGGAAAGATTTGGTAGCTTGGGCAGTTATAAAGGTAAAGGATATGGAGCAAATCGTGGATAGGAACGTGCTAGAGTTCTTTTTGGAAAACTGAGATAAAGCCTGAACGTGGGTTATGCATGTGGATAAACAGTTATTTTTGAAGTCAGTAATTTTAGAGAGGATAAGCAAAAAGAAAGGTTATTATTTGACCTTTAAGTTATGAAAGTTGCAATGGAGCAATTTTCTTTGAGTTGGTTTAAATGTCAAAGGAACCAAATGGAAATTCGATTTAACCTTTGGTTAAGAGGGTTAGATTGTTGATGTGAACAAAGTATAGCGTCGAGAGTTTGTATCATCGGGATATTAAGTGAATGTAAAGGAGATCGAAATCCAGCAAACAAGACTTTTAATTTATTTCCATTTAGCCAATAAAGCTTTGGCTTCAATTACAAAATTTCTCAATTCAGTCTCAAGCCTATGGTTTTCATCCATAATCCCAGCTCTCTTCTGTTCATGGACTCTGACCATTCCAATAGAAGCATCAAATTCTTTTTCTAACTCCCGACACTACTTCATTTTGCGCCTGAGTGTAGGACAAAAAGTTGAAACTGTGAGCTTCTGTTCTTCCAATTGAGCATTCACCATCCTTAGCTCTGCCTCAGGCTCTTCTTTTCTGGCCTCCAAGTGTTGAAGTTTGCTCTCTTCACATTTGAAATTGTTGTAAAAAAGACGAGCATCTTCACGCTTACGGGCAAGCTCATCTGGAATTGCCAACCCTCTGTTTTCCCCAAAGAGAAGGCGAGGAAGTTGATCAAGGTTGATTCTTATTGTGGTCACAGCATCCATAAAGCCAACGACAAATATATCAATCTTGTCCTAGAAGGGCTCAAATAAAACAAAGGATGGATTACCAGAGCATACTTCTTGGAAGAGAATCCTTGCCTGGCATTCCTTATCAGAGTCATTGATCAACTTTCCATAGCCAGATTCCAATAAGTGAAGGAGCTTTTCCCATTTAGCTTTGGCTATTTCTCGAGGAATTTCGGCAGACATTGATAAAGTTGAGGATTTTGGAGAATTAGGAGCTGTGGAAGAGCCAGGATGAGTACCTGTTAATATCCTTTCCATTTCTGCCTGTTCAGTTTGAGAAAAAATTTCTATCTCGGCAGATGGACTAGGTATAGCATGAGATGTGGAGGGAGGTAAAACAGTAATTGTATAAGTAGCTCTTTTGGAAATCGAAGTCTCTTGAGGCTCATCAGTGTCTGTAAGTGGTGGTACACTTGATACTCTTTCAAAAATTGGAGTCTTTTGAAGCACAAGAATGGGCTCTTCCGTAATTGCAAGTAGTGGTGCACTTGATGCTCCTTTAGAAATTGGAGTTTCTTGAAGCACATGAGTGGTCTCATCAGTAACTGCAAATGTTGGCCTATGTATATTAGACAAACATAATGAAATCTTGAATAAAAAAAAAAGATAGTAATATATACCGATGAAAGACGAAGAAAGATCTTTTTCAGATTTTGTAGCAAGGGCAAGAGTATCCTTTGGTGGTATACTCTCTTTTGGATTTGGAACAGAAGGTTGTTCTTGAATCAATTCAGCCTCTGTCAAAGGAGCAAGGATCATCGGTAAAGGACTAGAAGCTGGTGGGGGTAAGATCCTTGCTAGAAAGTGAAACAGGAGAAGCAGTACCGGGCTGATAAGTCTTAAGAGTTCTTGGATTAATCAAAAGATAAACAAGTTAGTACTGTAATAAAGTAAAGCATGAGAATTACCTTTCAGAGTACGTGGCTTTATCATAGCTCGTAGTGTGGGCTCTAGAGATTGATTCATTGTTGGAGATCTTTCTGGAGGTGACTCTGAGGATCGAATAATTACTCTCCTTACACTACGTTTTGCTGGTACTTTCTTTGGAGCAGGAGCAGGTGAGTCCAAAGCTTTCCTTTTCTTACTCACTATAAGAATAAAAGTCAGATTGGAAGTTGAGTATCAAACGAAGTATATAGATATAAAAAAGCATAATCAAGTTACCTTTAGAAGTCTCTGCTAGTTTAGTTGAAGGTACATTGACAGCTTTGATTATTTTTGACAATGTAAGAGGAATAGCATCCTTTATCTTCAAGAGAATTTGATCCAGAGGATTTGAAAATATGATCTTTCGATAACTATCCCACCAGAGATCAAAATCGGCTGAAGAATAGTTAGGATATCCAATGAATTCGACAACATGAGACAATCGATAAATAACCCGAGCCAGTGTGGTCAATTCAACAAAAGGTTGATTATCTTTTAGCTTGCAGGATATTTTGTCAAAGGAAGCATAAATGAAAGTATAAAGGGCTGGAACAGGAATTCCTTGAATCAGCCCAAGCTGTCTGGCATAGTATTGGGGAGAGTAAATTTCAAAACCAACAACGAATTTGCCTTTTGTTGAAAATCTTACAGGAAGATCAATAGAAGTCAGAACGGCTTGCCAGAAGTCACTCCTATTTTACTGGAAAGCAGGGAGGTAGGACTTGAATCGGGAAATAAAGAAAGGAGTGAAGGAATATGAGTTCTCCTCAACAGAATAGATTTAAGAAATAAAATACCGAAGATAAGAAGATGGCTCTTCGGAAACAGAGATTAATTTCCTACTCAAGGCCTGGCAGACTAGGTGGTTAGGAATAGAAATCGAAAAGGGTTGGATAACTTGATCATTAGAAAACCAGGCAGGGAAATAGAAAGCTGCCCATGCTTGAAGGAGCCAGAGATGATCACCAAAAACTCCACTAACTTCTTCTGAAGCAATAGAGGATGAAGCATGGGCTAAACCCCGATATAGCAAGGCTAACACGGTTTTGCCTAGAGCCAGTGGGGTCCCTGATGCTAGAGCGGAGGCAACAACAACAAAATCATTCGAAATCCTAACTATGGGGTGGTAGAAAAGGAATTTACAGAGCCAATATAAAAGAAAAGCAGTATGTTCCTTGTCGGTAACTATGCTCTCCTTCTTGAAGTACTTTTTTATAAATGCCCCGTAGGCCATTTCAGAATCTGATAATTTACCAAGCACTGAACGAGAATCGGGAGACAGGGTAGATGGGTTTGTACCCAAAGGAGAGAGCCCAGTGAGGCAGTATACATCAAGTAAAGTTACCGACATAGGAGAGAAAGGGAAAAAGAAGCAATTAGTGGAAGTTGACCAAAAGCAAGATAATGCTCCGATTAGTTCACGATTCAAATGGTAATCAAAACAGCTAAGACGTAGAGCATTATGAATTGAAGGGGTATCCCAAAGGGGACCCTTAGAAGGGAGGAGTCGAAGATACCATTGGTAGAAATCTGGTTCAAAGTCGGAGAAAGCCCTAAGACGAGAAGGACGAGAATGCCACTGGTATGCCAAGATAGATGACTCATGGACTGGAAGCACCTCAAATTGATGACGTGGGAAGCGGCTTGATAGACACTTTGGAACAGAGAAATGATTGTGAACTGCTGGACCAAGATAAAAGAATCCTCGAAATCATTCTCCACGGAGAACAGATGAAATTTTTCGTTGAAATCTTCAGAATCTCGAAATATATGGTAGCGATCAAGAGCATCTAATGCAGAAAAAGAAAAAGTTTGCTCCTTAGAAGCCTTGGAAGCCATTGGGTTCAGATGAATATCGAGAGAGAGTGTAGAGAATCGAGAAGTTGCAGAGAGTCGAGAATGCAAGGGTACGAAGAAAGGAACGATTTTTAGAAGAAGTGTTTTGAAGACGAAAAGGTAAAACGCGCGAAGTGAGGTGACGAAGCGACAGCAATGATAAAACGTGAGTGTCTTTTCTTTTGGCATTTAAAAGAATTAAAAGTTCTTTTAATCCTTTTAAAAGGGGGCATATGTTGACACCAAAATAAGAATCGGCATAAATGTCGAATTTGCTTTAATGTCGAATCTGGCGTATAATGGAAATCAGCCATCTTTCGAAACATGTCTGGACCAAATTCGGAAACATGCTAAGAAGCAAGTGTGAATGGCATCGTATCTCGAATTCGGTAATTGCTGAAAATATGCATATTTACCGAAATATGGAGAGTTATAGTTCGGAATGTTGGAATATTTATATCTTAGGGCAGCGACTCTTTCTCGAAATTCGAGAGGTTCACACTTTGGGAATACACTGAAGAATCACAGCCCAGCCACGTATATCATGACAGCAAGATGTTATGAGCAAGAGTGGGGATAATGAGCACGAGCATATTATGGGAAGTTACTTGCCCAGATTTGAAATCATCTTAGCGGTTGAGATCAAGTTTTGGCGGACAATAAAATTGGAAAAACGTGATTTTGCCAAAAACTCCACTAACTTCTTCTGAAGCAATAGAGGATGAAGCATGGGCTAAACCCCGATATAGCAAGGCTAACACGGTTTTGCCTAGAGCCAGTGGGGTCCCTGATGCTAGAGCGGAGGCAACAACAACAAAATCATTCGAAATCCTAACTATGGGGTGGTAGAAAAGGAATTTACAGAGCCAATATAAAAGAAAAGCAGTATGTTCCTTGTCGGTAACTATGCTCTCCTTCTTGAAGTACTTTTTTATAAATGCCCCGTGGGCCATTTCAGAATCTGATAATTTACCAAGCACTGAACGAGAATCGGGAGACAGGGTAGATGGGTTTGTACCCAAAGGAGAGAGCCCAGTGAGGCAGTATACATCAAGTAAAGTTACCAACATAGGAGAGAAAGGGAAAAAGAAGCAATTAGTGGAAGTTGACCAAAAGCAAGATAATGCTCCGATTAGTTCACGATTCAAATGGTAATCAAAACAGCTAAGACGTAGAGCATTATGAATTGAAGGGGTATCCCAAAGGGGACCCTTAGAAGGGAGGAGTCGAAGATACCATTGGTAGAAATCTGGTTCAAAGTCGGAGAAAGCCCTAAGACGAGAAGGACGAGAATGCCACTGGTATGCCAAGATAGATGACTCATGGACTGGAAGCACCTCAAATTGATGACGTGGGAAGCGGCTTGATAGACACTTTGGAACAGAGAAATGATTGTGAACTGCTGGACCAAGATAAAAGAATCCTCGAAATCATTCTCCACGGAGAACAGATGAAATTTTTCGTTGAAATCTTCAGAATCTCGAAATATATGGTAGCGATCAAGAGCATCTAATGCAGAAAAAGAAAAAGTTTGCTCCTTAGAAGCCTTGGAAGCCATTGGGTTCAGATGAATATCGAGAGAGAGTGTAGAGAATCGAGAAGTTGCAGAGAGTCGAGAATGCAAGGGTACGAAGAAAGGAACGATTTTTAGAAGAAGTGTTTTGAAGACGAAAAGGTAAAACGCGCGAAGTGAGGTGACGAAGCGACAGCAATGATAAAACGTGAGTGTCTTTTCTTTTGGCATTTAAAAGAATTAAAAGTTCTTTTAATCCTTTTAAAAGGGGGCATATGTTGACACCAAAATAAGAATCGGCATAAATGTCGAATTTGCTTTAATGTCGAATCTGGCGTATAATGGAAATCAGCCATCTTTCGAAACATGTCTGGACCAAATTCGGAAACATGCTAAGAAGCAAGTGTGAATGGCATCGTATCTCGAATTCGGTAATTGCTGAAAATATGCATATTTACCGAAATATGGAGAGTTATAGTTCGGAATGTTGGAATATTTATATCTTAGGGCAGCGACTCTTTCTCGAAATTCGAGAGGTTCACACTTTGGGAATACACTGAAGAATCACAGCCCAGCCACGTATATCATGACAGCAAGATGTTATGAGCAAGAGTGGGGATAATGAGCACGAGCATATTATGGGAAGTTACTTGCCCAGATTTGAAATCATCTTAGCGGTTGAGATCAAGTTTTGGCGGACAATAAAATTGGAAAAACGTGATTTTGCCAAAAACTCCACTAACTTCTTCTGAAGCAATAGAGGATGAAGCATGGGCTAAACCCCGATATAGCAAGGCTAACACGGTTTTGCCTAGAGCCAGTGGGGTCCCTGATGCTAGAGCGGAGGCAACAACAACAAAATCATTCGAAATCCTAACTATGGGGTGGTAGAAAAGGAATTTACAGAGCCAATATAAAAGAAAAGCAGTATGTTCCTTGTCGGTAACTATGCTCTCCTTCTTGAAGTACTTTTTTATAAATGCCCCGTGGGCCATTTCAGAATCTGATAATTTACCAAGCACTGAACGAGAATCGGGAGACAGGGTAGATGGGTTTGTACCCAAAGGAGAGAGCCCAGTGAGGCAGTATACATCAAGTAAAGTTACCAACATAGGAGAGAAAGGGAAAAAGAAGCAATTAGTGGAAGTTGACCAAAAGCAAGATAATGCTCCGATTAGTTCACGATTCAAATGGTAATCAAAACAGCTAAGACGTAGAGCATTATGAATTGAAGGGGTATCCCAAAGGGGACCCTTAGAAGGGAGGAGTCGAAGATACCATTGGTAGAAATCTGGTTCAAAGTCGGAGAAAGCCCTAAGACGAGAAGGACGAGAATGCCACTGGTATGCCAAGATAGATGACTCATGGACTGGAAGCACCTCAAATTGATGACGTGGGAAGCGGCTTGATAGACACTTTGGAACAGAGAAATGATTGTGAACTGCTGGACCAAGATAAAAGAATCCTCGAAATCATTCTCCACGGAGAACAGATGAAATTTTTCGTTGAAATCTTCAGAATCTCGAAATATATGGTAGCGATCAAGAGCATCTAATGCAGAAAAAGAAAAAGTTTGCTCCTTAGAAGCCTTGGAAGCCATTGGGTTCAGATGAATATCGAGAGAGAGTGTAGAGAATCGAGAAGTTGCAGAGAGTCGAGAATGCAAGGGTACGAAGAAAGGAACGATTTTTAGAAGAAGTGTTTTGAAGACGAAAAGGTAAAACGCGCGAAGTGAGGTGACGAAGCGACAGCAATGATAAAACGTGAGTGTCTTTTCTTTTGGCATTTAAAAGAATTAAAAGTTCTTTTAATCCTTTTAAAAGGGGGCATATGTTGACACCAAAATAAGAATCGGCATAAATGTCGAATTTGCTTTAATGTCGAATCTGGCGTATAATGGAAATCAGCCATCTTTCGAAACATGTCTGGACCAAATTCGGAAACATGCTAAGAAGCAAGTGTGAATGGCATCGTATCTCGAATTCGGTAATTGCTGAAAATATGCATATTTACCGAAATATGGAGAGTTATAGTTCGGAATGTTGGAATATTTATATCTTAGGGCAGCGACTCTTTCTCGAAATTCGAGAGGTTCACACTTTGGGAATACACTGAAGAATCACAGCCCAGCCACGTATATCATGACAGCAAGATGTTATGAGCAAGAGTGGGGATAATGAGCACGAGCATATTATGGGAAGTTACTTGCCCAGATTTGAAATCATCTTAGCGGTTGAGATCAAGTTTTGGCGGACAATAAAATTGGAAAAACGTGGTTAGAAAAGGCAGTTATTGGAAGCGCCAAAATATTCAAAGTTTGAAAACATGGAAGTAACCGACGAGTAGCTGTAGGATAGGAGGAGATACAAATACTCAGAGAAAAAAAAGAGAGGAGACACGAACAACAATTCAAAAACACTCAAGCTTATCTGCACTTTAGTTTCCTATGCATCTTTACTTCCTGTATTTACAGTTTCCTGTAGCTTTAGTTAACTTTCGAGTCCTTTACAGCTTTCATAGGAGTATTGTAACGTAGTTTGGAACTCTGTTGATCCCAGATCCATTTTCAATCCATCTAATTTCTATTCATTCCATACAATCCTGTGTCACACTTTATTTTTCGCCACAACTGTCCTGGTAATCAAACCACAAAACCTACCTTAATAAAAATCGAAAATCGAAATTTCGGTGAAGGATATTGCTCGTGAAACGAGTGAACACTTTCCCTTTATTATTTCTAGTGCCACCACTCCAAACAATAAACATTCACTTTTTCTATAACGTTCAAAGAGAAGCTAGTTCTGCAGTGAAAATCATAAATCACATGGTTGGGATGAGTGAGAACTAAGAAGATATTTAAAAGGCTATGGTCATCATTATTACGAACCAAACAAAATAACACGTGGAAAGTAAATTCAAAACTCACGTTCTACTGCAAATGCTCCAAATTTCCTTACACTGATATCGCAAAATTGCTCTAAGTTGATTGCAAAGAGTGGTAGTTCCAGGGGTACTTGAACGCGAAGCTCATGTGAAACTTGTGCCATGGTCAGTCGAAGCTGCGGATCAGTTTGCAAACACATGAACGCTAGCTTGGCAATCGAGACCACGTCTTGTGCATCTTGAAGACGAAGTCTAGAAGGTGAGAGACGTTGATCCAGCACATCCTTCAACAACATCATTGACTCATTTTGGGTAAATGATGAACATTCCCGAAAGACATGATCTCCTAGATGCTTCCCCATGATTATCTCTAATGCGACAACTCCAAAGCTATACACATCACATTTTTCGGTAGGAATAGTAGAATAAGCAAGCTATGCAAGTGGAGAAATCATATAATTTTTTTAAAAGCTCGATCACAAGCTGTATTCAAGTTGACAATATTGCTTCCCAAAACGTGATGATTACAAGTACAAATTTCTACTTAGTCTAAACTTACAAAATTGACTTGAGCATGGGCGTATATGCTTCGGCGAAGTTCATAGGATTTTGTTTGACGCTTAAAGTACGAGCATCACTTCCAAAAGCTTATGTTATGTTTCCAGTAAGTTGGTTTCCATCTAGCCTCAATCTAATTAATGTGCTGCGGTTCTCTAAGTTTGTTGGGACGGGACTCGTGAAATGATTATTGTTCATGGTGGAATATTGCAATGATCTCCCAAGGCATAAATCTCCCGGCAATTCCCCCTCTAGTTCATTATGATGTAGATGAAAAACTGTACAATGTGTTATCTTATTAAGATCAGAAGGCAAGGAACCAAAGAATTTGTTGTAACCAAGGTAAAGAAGAGATAAACTCGTCAAGTTTCCAATGAATGAGGAATTGAGCCGGTGAGATTGTTGGATGATAGGTCAAGGTTGGTAAGTGAAGTGAGCCTCGCAAGTTTTGAAGGTGTGGGTCCCGGAAGTCCATTTTGGGGAAGGGAAAGAAGAGATAAACTCGTCAAGTTTCCGATGAAACGAGGAAGTGAGCCTGCAAGATTGCTGAATGATAGATCAAGATTGGTAAGAGAAGCCTCCCAAAATCCGAAGGTATGGGTCCTAAAAATCCATTGTGGCAAAGGTAAAGAAGAGATAAACTCGCCAAGTCTCCAAAGGAATGAGGAAGTGAGCCAGCGAGATTGTTGGACGATAGATCAAGATTGGTAAGAGAAGCGAGCCTCTCAATATCCGAAGGTATGGGTCCTGAAAATCCATTGTGGGAAAGGTAAAGAAGAGATAAACTCGCCAAGTTTCC
The DNA here is from genome assembly GCA_031216185.1 of Syzygium aqueum. Taxonomy (NCBI): domain Eukaryota; kingdom Viridiplantae; phylum Streptophyta; class Magnoliopsida; order Myrtales; family Myrtaceae; genus Syzygium; species Syzygium aqueum. Next base: position 21,395,022 of record CM062241.1, on the reverse strand, counting down.
GATAGAATGAGGAAGTGAGCCAGCGAGATTGTTGGACGATAGATCAAGGTTGGTAAGAGAAGTGAGCCTCCCAATATATGAAGGTATGGATACCAAAAGTCCATTGTGGGAAAGGTAAAGAAGAGATAAACTCGTCAAGTTGATGATGGAACGAGGAAGTGAGCCGACGAGATTGTTGGACAATAGATCAAGGTTGGTAAGAGAATTGAGCCTCCCTATATCTAAAGGTATGGATCCCGAAAGTTCATTGTCATAAAAGTAAAGAAGAGATAAACTTGTCAAGTTTTCGATGGAATGAGAAAGTTAGCCAGCGAGATTGTTCAACGATAGGGCAAGTCTAATCAGAGAGTGAGCCTCCCGATTTCTAAATTTATAAATCCTGAAAGTCTATTGTACCATATGTAAAGAATTTCTAAATTCCTCAAGTCACTTATCTCTATTGGAATGGAACAGGAAATATTATTTGCACATAGGTACAAAGAATAAAGACTCTCCAACATACCTATACTTGGAGGAATTGCCCCGGACAGTTCATTGAAGCAAAGATCAAGAGAGTTGAGTTTGGAAAGGTTACCTATACTCGAGAGTATGGAACCATGGATTGAGTTGTTGGCAAATTTAAAGCTAACCACATTGGTTAAGCGCGAGAAGTTGAGGCCGTCTAGAGTTCATCTCAAACTGAGATTGAAAAGATTTAGATGGGTGATGGCTCCAAAACCATCGCAAGTGAAGCAAGTGACACCGGTAAAGCTGCAAGGGTTGTCACCATGCCATGAAGAGAGGAGAGATTGGCTATGATTGTCAAGGGTAGATTTCCAATTCAGGAGAGCCTCTGCTTCATCTATATCCTCGGCCGCATTGATAGTGGGAAAAGAAGTGGAGGAAGCAGAAATGCCTGCCCCATGAGATGAAGTGGTGTCGATTAAGAAGAGCAAGGAGAAGAAGATGAAGACACGTAAAGGAGACATGATGGACAGCACTAAGGAAGAAGCCATGATTTGGGAGGGTGGAGATGGCTCAGGTCTACACATATTGATAACAAGATGGATGACATACGTATAAATGGAACATCAAGCTCCTCAGTGGAGGCCAATGCCTTTTACAGCTAGTCAGTTTTTCCCACGAATGGGGCCTTTCTTGAACAACTTTTTTTTAATTTTTTTTTGTCGTGATTGATGATATATTGCAAAGATAATGTCTTTTCCTTTTTCCAAATAGTTTAGCGTGCGCCATTTGGGTAAAATAAGTAAATAGTACCAATCGATGAGACTCAATCAACTGCCATCTTTTGAACAAAAAAAAAGAAAGAAATCATCACCGAGTCCGGTCTCTGGCTTCCTCTCTTCGCTCCCGCCTCGGTCATGGAATCTGTCATGTTACACATGTTGGGCCCAAGCCAAACTTTATGATGGACCGACTTAGGTTAAATTTTTAGGTCAAACCCCATATTTGAGCCCCAATGAGTACCTCTAACTCTATGATCTACTGGGAAAAGTCATAACTCGTAATCATACTCGTCTTATTGTATTATTTATGTAAAATACGGCAACGTAAAAAAAATTAAAAAATTAGGAATATTCAATGACTATCTATCATTTTTTCTCGTAAAGTACGACATGTAAAAGTAGGACAAGGATACCATAAGGAAGAGTGACATGAAAGATAACGAAAAAAGATTAAAAAAAAAGATGGTTAAAACTTGTCTTTCTTTTATCAAGTGCGTGGAAGGGGAGCCGCCACCAACTGGCGAGGCGCGAGGTACTGTTTCCAATACTGTGCCCCATCGGAGAAAGTTACCAACAAGTCTGATGGACATGACAAATGGCACTCCTTGCTCGTTGAAAACACTTATTTTTCCACTTAAGTTAGAACAAAATAAGATTTTGGTGCTAAATTTATTGCACGGTGATAACACAGAGAAGTTTTCTACAGCTATTTTGCTTGTTAACTCAATATAAACGATGCTTAACAGATGTGTACATAATGTAAGTATTCTCGCGACTGACTAACTACCTAGTCGCCGCCACGACGCTGAACCATCGCATAACACTACACGGCTTCGATCGAAGTCAACTTGTCAGGCAAGAAACTGCCATGTAGAAATTTGATTATGGATTATCCTTCAGTTAAGATATATTTCAAAGCCGAAAGCTGAAACAGTTGACTGGGAAGCAACAAGCACGGTGAGTTTAACGAAGTCCTCGCGAGGCCCCGAATATAGGTCGTAGGGGAAGACGCGAGCGAAGTAGGGGCGGCGACAGGCTCCCCTCCCCATTTTTCATCCAATGTTATAAAGTACTAATACACATGCAACCTGGAATGAAGACTCTTGAATATTTCATTAATTACCGAAACACAACAGTAATTCATTCTTCAAGTATGCAGTAATTTGCACGATACGCGGCAGGAACTCCCGTCCAAGTTGGACTTTCGGTGCCACGAACAGGAAGCACGGCACGGGCACGGTGGAAATCCCCGCTTTTTCCTTCTCTTTGTTATTTCCAAGTTTGACTTGACACGGAAAAGCATCATTTACCAAAACACCCTTCAACGGAAGTATGCTGTCGCATATTGATTTTGGATTAACGAGAAAAAAAAATTAATGGAAAAGGATCAACTTCTTAAGAAATTCAACCCCTCCTCCTCCTCCTCTTATTTTCACGATCGATCTCTTCTCCTTGCTTCTTAGAAATTGGCGATATCTCTGTAAAAAATATTTCCGAGCTTGGAATTCGCAATCGACCTAAATCAGCTGCAGCGCCCTACCCATTTCCCAGATGGCTTGCCAACGTTCAAAAAACTTTCTTTGGCGAGGGTCGAATGTTTGGAAGATGTTGGACAGTGGACACCGTGGGCAGGGCTTCCCCAATGGTGAGGAGAAGGTCATCTGCACCATATGTGCCGGGAAATTATCTTTTGATATATAGTGGTGGAACATGCCACTTGAAAAGGCACCGGGGCAAATGTCTAGCTAAAATTGTCAAGCCCAAGGGTAGCTCCGTTGCCTCTCTTGGAATGATCCCTTGAGATTTGCATCTTACTTATTTTTCTTAATTTGAAAGTTATGTAGGTGCATTTGTTTGTATTCCCGTGATGATAAAAATGTGTTTTTAATTATTAGGCTGTAATTTTTTTTTTATCAGAGTGTAATGATCTGAGTTTGCTTCTTACGTATTTGTATTTTGATAATGGCAACCTGTATGGTGTTATTTGATTTTATAATGAGATGTATTCGTTTAGGTGCGAGTCTTACTTACTATGTTATGTATTCCATTTTTGTCCGATTATCCCTACTTGGAACTCACTACAAAAAATAATCATGAAGTAGGAATAATTTATTCTAATGAAATTTCCTTAATTTTTTCCATCTTTTAATTGAATTTTAAATTGGTTTTAAAAAATATAAAAAAGAAACAAAGAAATTAAAAACCACCCTGGGCATAACGTGCTTGAGCCTAACACGGGGGCTAGCACGGCCTGTTGGGGTCATGGGCATGTCGGCCCGTGCACAGGATTTCCCATGGTGTGCTTGGCCCGACACATAAAATTGATGGGAAAATTATCCAAAAAGTCTTAGATCTATTTCATTTTTGCCAATTCAGTCATAAACATTTCAATTTTGTCAATTGAGTTTTAAACCTTTTCACTTCTTGCCAATTGAGTCTAATTGGCTAATTTTGGCTAGAAAACTCTGACGTGAACGCCAACGATTAAATATCACGCCCCGTTCATCAAGTAAATGATCTCTCCTTCTCTTCTTGACTTTTGGATTCCTCAATCATCATCATTCTTTGAAGAATACTAGCTTCACACATTTGGGCAAACAAATTCCATCTATTAATTGATGTGCCAGTTAGTTATTGACCGTTGAATATGACCTGCTAATTGCCCCATGCCGAACTCGCTCTGCAAGGAATGATATCGATTCCGGACGTTCGAAACTTCCAACCTCGGTTTTTGGCTGCTCAAAAGCCAAGAACCGTGGGTCATCAATCAAGTTCACCGAACATAGCGATCTCAAGGCTGTGAAGTATCCCAGAATAATTGCGCACGCACGACCTTGTGATGTGATACGGAACATGATATTTCAAACGAGTCCAAATTATTTGGCTAATAAGAAGCAAGTTATTTTACTATGAATAGATGCTTGCACATAAGGAAGAAAGTTTGCCGTCCTTCTCCTCTAACAAAAAGAAAACATTTAGACTATGCATCTTCAAAGTTTTAATACTAATCCACATTTTACTACCGAACACAGAAGCCCGAAAAGGCGAACACACAACAGTAACTCGATCGACAACTTAACAACCTCCTGAATGTGGTCTAAAAGTTCTGGCCATCAAGATCACGGAGTTGTTCTAAGGTGACTCCAAAGAACGGCAAAACCGGTGGTGCTTGAACACGAAGCTCTCGCGAGACTTGTGTCATGGTCGGTCGAAGTTGAGGATTGGTCTGCAAGCATGCGAGTGCTAGTGCTGCGATAGACATTATGTGTTGCGCATCCCGGTTCGTTGGAGGCGAGAGCCGTTGGTCCAGCACATCCTTCAATGGTGTTTGCGACTTGGATTGAGTGGATGAAAATACTGACGAGACATAATCTCCCGGATGCTTTCCCATGATTGTCTCCAGTACCACGACTCCAAAGCTATATGCATCACATTTTTCGGTTGGAATGTTGGAATAAGCTAGCTCTGCAATTGAAGAATCCAAAGTCCATTGATAACCTTGTCATCTATAATTAAAGATTCGAAAATTTGCTTTCAAATAATCAAGGAATTTCCAATGACAACACGAGTTGGGACAGTAAATTAATATGCTTTTGCAAAGAACATCACCTGGAGCGATGTATCCGACGGTGCCAGCAATAGTAGTCCAGTTGGTCGAATCTGGCCTCAATAATCTTGCCGTGCCAAAGTCTGAGACACGAGCCTCATAATCAGCATCCAACAAGATGTTGTTGCTGGTCAAATCTCGATGGATCAATGGAGGAAAACAGTCGTAATGCATATACGACAATGCATCCGCAACTGCTCGAACCATGTTTATCCTTTTGTCCCAGCCAAACTCTGTTGCTCTTTCATCATCATGCAGAATTGTTCTCAGGCTCCCTCTTTCGACGTACTCGTACACCAGAAAACAATGTCGTGCATGAGAGCAGAACCCGTAAAGCTTCACGATGTTGCGGTGGCGAATATTTCTTAAGGCTTCAATTTCCCTTTCAAAAGGAATGATGTCGGCGGTCACATCTTCCTGGGACGATGGAATCTTCTTGACTGCAACAGTTTGACCTAATGGTAGATCAGCTCTGTAAACAACGCCATAGGCCCCTTCTCCCAAATAGTATTTGGAGTCAAATCCTTCCGTGGCCTCCACGATTTGTTCGTAGAAAATTTTGCCATCAAAACTCAGAATCTTCAAGAAATCTAAATCATTCGTTTCTGTTTGTGCATTCCTCTCTCTCTCGATAACCTTTCTTCGATGGTGATTAACAATTGCGAGAAAGATCAAGAAGGAAGAGAGAACAAGGAATCCCAAGAGCGAGAGAACAAGGATAATTAAAATTCTAGCTTCGCTGTGTCGATTGTGTTTCTTGCTCATGTTAGAAATATTGCATTTTTGTAATCCACTCACGTTCCCACACAGCCCTTTGTTATGCTGAACTGCGTCAAATGGAGCCTCCTTAAAAGCTTTGACATTTGGGAGAGGACCTTCCAATTCATTGTAGGACACATCAACAGAAGTTAATGCTAATAAGTCAGCAAAACTATGTGGGATGGTACCAGAGAGGTCATTGTGGGAGATGTTGAAAGTTTCTAGGACTCTCAGTTTTCCTAGATCTGGTGGTATTCTTCCGGTTAATAGATTCTGACTCAAATCAAGAACGCTTAGGAATCGTGTGTCGCCTATCTCAGGTGGAATGCTTCTTTCGATTTTATTTTGGCTCAAGTTCAAGCTCAGCAAGTTGGAGCATAGGCTGAGCTGCGGTGGAATCGCTCCGTTCAAATTGTTTGATGCCAGGTTGAGATGTTCCAGTCGAGACAAAAATCCAAGTTCACTAGGAATATCACCTGCGATCCCATTGTTGTTGAGGATAAGATGTAGCAGTAGTTGCAAGCTTCCAAATTCCCTCGGAATCTTTCCAGTTAAATTATTTGAAGAAAGGTCAAGTACCTGTAACTGCGCCATCCTTCCAAATATTGGGGGTATCTCACCGGAAATGTTGTTGTTTGATATCCTTAAGCTCGTCAAATTGCGGCAATGCCCCCACTTCCATGAAAGTTCGCCGTGCAAATAATTGTGGCTCAAGTCTATAAAATTCAGCTGCGGATATATTCCAAATGCTTCCGTTACACTCCCAGTAAGTTTGTTTCCTTCGAGCCTCGCTCTAACTAATGAAGTGCAATTCCTCAAGCTTTTAGGGATATGACCCGTGAAATGATTATTATGGACACTGAAATTTTGCAATGATCCCCCGAGGCATATATTTTCCGGCAGTTGCCCTTCTAGGGCATTATCAGCGATTTCAAAGACACTCAAATGGACGAGCTTATTAATTTCAGGAGGCAAGGAACTGAGAAAGTTGTTATGATTAAGCCATAACGAAGTTAAATTGGCTATGGTTCCAATTGATGCAGGGATTGAACCAGTCAAAGTATTGTAGCTCAAATCTAAATCTACAAGAGATGTTAGTTTCCCTATCTCTTCGGGAATCAAACCTGAAAGATGATTTGAGAATAGGTTCAATAAATTCAGATTGCTCAAATTCTGAATAGATGAAGGGATATGCCCGACCAAATTATTTTCAGAAAAAGATAATTTAATTAGAACGGTTAGCCTCCCGATTTCTGAAGGTATGGATCCTGAAAGTTTGTTCTCCCATAAGCAAAGATACTTCAAACTTGTTAGGTTACCTATCTCTCTTGGAATGGGACCAGAAAGGTCATTTTGTGCTACCATCAATCCTGTTAAGTTGCCTAATTTTCCAAGAGAAGGAGGAATGGATCCTGAAAATTGGTTTCGAAAAAGAGAGAAAATTTAGGCTACTTAGGTTTCCTAGTGAGGTAGAGATAGGACCTGTGAGATTGTTTGTCCCGAAATAAACTTCCAAAAGAGAATTTAACAATCCAATCTCCCGAGGGACATGTCCACTCAAATAATTTTCACATAGGGACAAAATGCGAAGACTCTTAAGCATGCCTATACATCGAGGAATGTTTCCGGAGAGTCTATTATAACAAAAATCAAGATACTCCAGTTTGGAAAGGTTACCAATACTCGAGGTTATCGGACCGTAGATCAAGTTGTTGAAAAAGTCAAGGCTAACCACGTTGGTTAAGCGCGAGAAGTCGAGGCCAGTTAAGGTTCCTCTTAGGCCGAGATTAGAAAGATTAAGATGGGCGACGAATCCGTAGCCATCGCAACTGACACCAGTGAAGTGGCAAGAGTTGTGACCATGCCATGAAGATAGGAGAGACTGGCTGTGGTTTTCGAGACTAGATTTCCACTTCAGGAGAGCCTCTGCTTCATCCTCATGGCGAGTCGAATTGGAAGCGAAAGAAGTGGTGGAAGCAGAAACGCCTATGCCCTGAAATGGAGTGGAAACAAAGACGGTGATGCTGTTTAGGAAGAAGATCGAGTAGAGCAAGAAGACGACTCCTAAAGAAGATGGCTTCCACAGAAATGAGGAAGAAGCCATGATTTTAGGGTGGTTTTGAGGACGTGAGATTGTCCAGGTCCGCATGTTCTCAACAACAAGATTGGTGAGATATATATATAGATGGCAAATCATTATCAGATGGAGCCTCAATCGAGGTCACTATGTATTATGTAATATTTTGTTTCCCTCGTGAAAATATTTTCTTTAGGAGAAAAAGCATTGGCAAAATGTTAAAATTAAAATTTTCACTCTATGACATGCGGTTAGTCGAAAATCGTGTTAGTGTTGCAATTCGTGTCAATTCCTATCGGCATAGGACGTCAAGATTTCGATGAAATAATTAACTTACAATGTTATCAATTCATGTCAACATGCGGATTATCCGTATCGTGCCATTTAATGTTAGGTCTTTCTTTGGGTAATTCGTATTTTGTCTCTCGTCTCGTTTTACCATCAATTCGTGTTACCGTAGAATTGTTAGTTGGAGTACAGAAAATGATGATGCTGTTGAGAAAAGACTTGTGCTATGCATTATTACTAGCTGACAAATAATTCCTGGAAACGATCTTATCATCGCGGGGACCAAGAAGTTAACGGGTGGTTGATTCTGCATACTAAATTCATGACCATGTATATGGGTCTTCTTATCCGGGTTTCACCGCATTCAGCTTAGAAGGCCGGCATTATCTCCAGAAGACTTCGAAGAGTCTACATTAGCATAGCGACAGATTAGGACCCGTAAATCTTCACATATATATTGGTTATTAGTTGAATATGTAAGGTATGTGGTTAATCTTGGGTTCCGGATATTGTTAAATTCTTTCAAAACTTCATCGTGAACGAGTTTCTTCACAGATAAAAACTCTAGGTATTTTCGAGATAGAATCTAGTTATACATAAAAAAAAAAACTTTGTTAAAGCATTTATTACCAAAATATTCCTAATTCTATTAAAGAATTATGAATAAGAATATATGAAAGTACATACCAATAATAGATCTTTTATCAAAATATGCATAAGACAAGAGATGAAGACCTAAGATATATCAGGATTAAAGAAATGCTAAAGTGACCATAAAAAACAAATAACTGAGAGCTTCATATGTAAGGGGAAAAGTATAAAAAAAGGTCCTAAACCTATTGCATTGGTATTAATTCAGTTTTAAACTTTTCAATTAGATCAATTTATTCCTAAACATTTTCGCATTGGTACCAATTCAATCCATTCGGCTAATTTAGGTTGGAAATTGCTGATGTATCTAAACAATTTATGAAGTTTCCGTAGATTACGAACTCATCCCCTTCATGGTTGTATGCGCCTAAACAATTTATCGATTTGCTCATATCCTATTGATATGTGAAAAAGAAAAATAATCCCATATCAGAATACACATTATTGTATCATAGTATTTAGAAAAGTTCCATGGAAATTAATTCACAGAAAAATCAAGACGGTATTATATTAAGAAGAGTTAGATAAAATGGTAGTTCCATAAATATTAGTTCTAAGCGAGAGGACCAAAATCGACAGAAGGTTTCAAAATTGATACTTTAAAGAAATTCTTTTATTGAAACATTATATCTTTTCCTTTTTCAATTAGTCTAGCGTGTATTTTGCTCTCAAGATAGGCATGCTTGACTCACTTTTTCAAGTCTTCATTGAAATTGACATGTCCAACGAATCGGTGGAAAATGGTCGATTTGAGTGTCCGCATTCTTGAACCACTAGTTATTTAGGTCCATTCGTGAGTCTTCTCATCTTGCTCAAGTCTTTGAGTTGATGCCAAGTCCATTGATAATTATTTCTATATGGATTTTCATTCCAAGTAATTTGATTCGTGGAATCAAATTCTCTTTTAATAAAAAATTGCAGACTTTTTAAAAAAATTCTCAAAATCTTTCATCCATCCATTGGCTTGATAAAATTGTGATTTCTTGATGGTGACGGGGCAAAAAAAATCTTTGGCTTCCCTTTTTCTGGGGGCTTCGTTATGAACTCTTCAATTTGACAGAAATAAAAAGCAAGAGAATCGATACGAACCTTTCCGAAATAGGTCATAGTTTGTGAGATTCCGCGTGTTATTATGTTTTCACCTTTGATTATATAAATTTATACAAACGCATTCAGTTTGTATAAAAATTGCAAAATTAAAATAATCTTTACACTAAGAAAAGTATTATACTACAAATTTAATTTTTTCCGCATCAACGCGCGTGCCATTTCTAGTTACCTTAGAAAGCGGCCAATTCAATTGGAGTCTTTGTAGGTTTCTTCTCGTATTATTCACGGTGGAAAAAAAAGGAAGTCTGTGGTCACCCATTCCCTCTCAAACTCAATGAACACATCTTAGCCGAAGTCGCCCATGTGGACACCGGCTATCCTACATGGCATAACCGATGCTGACGTGGAGAATTTTTAATAATACTTCAATATTTTTTCAATATTTTTTGTTAATTTTTTATTTTTCCTTTTTTCTTTTCTTCTCTTTTCCATCTTTACTTTTTTCTATTTTTTTTTCCTTTTCTCTTCTCTCTTTTTTTTTTTTTTTGCTTTTTCCCTTTTTCCCTCCCTTGGCCATGCCGGGCTTTGTCGATGACTGACGGAGGTCACTGGCCTCAGGACAGGGTAGCCCTCGCCGACCTCGAGTGAAGGATGCCTAGGGCTAGGCTGTCGAGAGCAAACCCTCACCCGATCTGGCGAAGGAGTGCCCTCTCAGGCCTCGGGCGAGGGTCTCCCTCGCCTGGGCTAGTGAGGGCAAGCCTTACCCGAGGTCGGCAAACCGGCGAAGGGCTACCCTCACTAGGCCAGGCCCCTGATGTTCCTCGACTGAGGCTAGCGATCTCCACTGCCGGCGGACGGAAAAAGGGAAAAAGAAAATAGAAAAGGAAAAAAAATAAAAGAAGAGAAAAGGAAAAAAAAATAAAGAAGGAAAAGAGAATAAAAGAAAGAAGGAAAAATAAAAAATTAATCAAAATTCGAAAAATTATTAAAATATTATTAAAAATTATTCACGTCAACGTCGGTCGTGCCACGTAGTAGGGTTGGCATCCACATCAACGATTTTCAACCAAAATTAGCTGATGAATTCAATTGACAAAATATAAAAAAATTTAAGGCTCAATTGATAAAAATATAATAAATTTAAAATTTTTTAGATAATTTTTCCTGTTTCGTCTCTCGTCTTGTTTTACCATCTATTCTTGTTACCGTAAAATTATTGGAGTATAGAAAATGAGGAGGCTGTTGAGAAAAGTTTTGTGTTATGCATAATTACTAGCTGACAAATGATATCTGCAAAGGATGTTATCATCGCGGGGACCAAGAAATTAATGGGTAGTTGATACGGCACACTAATTCATGACCTAGTATTGATCTTGTCCTCCGGTTTTGATGCATTTTGCTTAGAAGACCGGCATTATCTCCGTAAGACTTCCAAGAGTCTACACTAAACACAGCGACAGATTAGGATCTGTAAATCTTCACATATAAATTGATTATTAATTGAGTATGTAAGGTACATAATTGATCTTGGGTTCTAGATATTGTTAATGTTCCGCGTCTTGAATCCGTCCCCTGCCATGTACATGCATTTAAAGAAGGGAGACAAATTGGACGCGGGAGGGCCCTCGACTTTCCTCTTTCTTTGACTAAAATAAATAGGGTTAATACCATGAAAAATTCCAAACTGGTACATTTATGACAAATTTACCTCAAACTATTTTTTTAACCATAAAAAATCCTAAACTGGTATATCTGTGACAATTTTACCCTGAACTATTTTTTTAACTATAAAAAATCCCACACTGGTATACCTGTGATAATTTTACCCCCGAACTAATTTTTTGGCCATCAAAAACCCCAAACTGGTACATCTGTGACAAATTTACCCTCTGTTAGTTTCCGTTAAGTTTTATAGTCAAATTGCGAAGTTTAATGACACGTGATAATTGACATGTATACCGGTTTTGGGTTTTACCCCTATGTTTGTCTCAAGTTTACCAATTTGTGATTTTTTTGTAATATTAATATAATTTAACGGACACTAATGGAGGGTAAATTTGTCACAAATGTACCAGTTTAGGGTTTTTAGTGGTCAAAAAATTAGTTCCGGGGGTAAAATTATCACAAGTGTACTAGTGTATGGTTTTTTATGGTTAAAAAAATAGTTCGGGGTATAATTGTCACAAGTATACCAGTTTAGGATTTTTGGTGGTAAAAAAAATAGTTCGGGGTAAATTTGTCACAAATGTACCAGTTTGGGGTTTTTTGTGATAAAAACAAATAGTTCGGGGTAAAATTGTCACAAGTGTATCAGTTTAGGGTTTTTCGTGGTATTAACCCAAATAAATAAACCCATGCGTAGAAGATATTTTATCCTACTTCATTTATTAGCCCCCCATCACAACTCTTAGTCTTCTCGTTCGGAGATTTTAATTTCTCTGCATTGGCGATAAACAACGGTTTGAATCTCATATACGGGTTCAAACTCGAGACATAATTTAACAGTTAAATTCTTTCAAAAACCTCTCTATGTACAAATTTCTTTACAGGTAAAAAATGCTGGTTTTTCTTGTTATTACCAAAATCTTCATAATTATATAAGAGAATTATGAATAAGAATTTATGAAAGTATACCAATAATAGATCAATCGTCAAAATATGCATAATACAACAGATGTAGAGTCAGAGATCTGTTAGGATTAAAGACTTGCTAAAGTGACCATTAAAAACAAATTACTGAGAGTTTCATACGTAAGCGTGCTGTATGGCTTAACTTTGCGTGCGTTTTACCCACTTTTATACTAGGCTAATGCTTTGCTTGCACAAGAATGAATTTTACTTGGATTTTATTTGAACAATATCCACAAGGCACTTGTTAAGTAACAAAATATTACAAATTCTAATGCACTGACTATTTCCGTGACATGCCCAATTAATCATTTGAAAATCGAATATTTATGCATTAAACAGGTTTAAAAAGTGTCTTCAGGACACTCATTGGCAAGATCTATTTTATTTTGACATTTTCTTTTAAGTGGGTGGTGCGGTCAGATTTTCTCTAGTGGATCTGTCATCCATGTTGCTTGCAGAGAGTTATTCCACCTGTGGGCTTCAAGTGCCATCGAATGAGGGGGCGAAAGGGGCCATGTTCCGAAGATTTTTTTTTTCTCATTGACTATATATTGCAAGATCAGTCTTTACTTTTTTTTATTTTAGCACACATTCAGACGTATGGGGATGATGAGTAAACAGCACAAAATGATGAATCTCAATCGTAGTAGTTATCTTGCTCTTCAGATTGAGAGGGCATTTTATGGGATCTTGATCATTTTTAATTCCCATGCTCGACTTACTTTTTCAAGTGTTCATTAAAATTGATCAATCTAGTCAAGCGAATCTGTGGAAAAACGATGGATTTGAGTGTTAGTATACTCAAATCACAAGTTATTGATTTGCTCAGGTCTTCAGTCGATGTGAGTCTACGAGAGTGATAATCAATGTTATCGGAGCACTGGTGATGCAAGTCTGGGGCCACACATTTTAACTTACCTTTTGTCTCGTTTCCAGACTATAGTACCTTCTCTCCCTTAAATAGGGCAGCAGTTCAACCTAATACTTGCGCGAAGTGAATTCAGTTTAGTAAAAAATTATGAATTTCATTTGGGTCCCATGTAGGTTCTTTATATGCATCGACAGGTTACTTAACATAATCTTTCTTATATAGTAGTTTCATCATCATTGAGCGACTGCCGGATTAAATCACCATGATGAATGTCATACCATAGAGAAGATCACATTTGCTGGTGAATCAAGTAATTTCTTGTCAAGGAGCGCACTTTGATTATTACTTAATAATAATATGTTTGGATCTATCCCCATATGGTCGACGCACGTGTTGGATGGTCATGGCCATCGGCAATTGATGTATCAATACGAGTACATCGTGCTAGTGATCAATTACAATCATCCAAGGGATGGAAGAGATAGATATTATATTCCTATAAAAAAAAAAAAGAGAAAGCGAGGGATACACTGCAAGATTGCCCCATGTCGAACTCGCCTAGCAAAGATTGATGTCTGTTCTGGAAAAAAAATTATTAGGTGCTCTCGACCTACATTTCCAAAATTCTGACTTGCTTTTGGCCGCTCAAAAGGCAAGAACCATCCCGTCATCAATCAATAATCATCATGCAAATTCATTGTTGTTGAGCTACTATGCCAAACTACCAAAAACATTATCCTCATGCTCTAATCTTGAACGTAACGATGTTATGATCTTTAAATATCTGAGAGTAATTGTAGGCACACAAATTGGTGACAAGATATGTAGAAAAACTTTTTCAATAAGTTCTACAAATTATATGTAAAAGCAAAGCTACCAGTAAAAGGAAGCACCTTCGGATGCAATAACATCTTAAGGATTATATAGTGGATTCCAGTATTTGTTTGGACTCTTAGAACTGGGAGAGCGGAGTAAGCCAAGTGGATAGGCCAAGCATTATAAATATGCATTGCAATTCTTCTATATCTTAAAGTCCTTTATATTTCATTGATAGAAGATAATTGTTTTGTATATGCACGATTGTCTCTACAGCACCAGTACATGCTCTTCACTAGAAATTTTTTGAAGTTTCCTTAGATAACGAACTCATCCCCCTCATGGTTGTCTGTGCCTAAACAATTTATCGATTTGCTCATATCCTATTGATATGTGAAAAAAGATAAATAATCCCATATCAGACTACACATTATTGTATCATAGTATTGAGACAAGTTCCATGGAAATTAATTCACGGAAAAATCAAGACGGTATTATATAAAAAAGAGTCAGATGAAAATGGTAGTTCCATAAATATTAGTTCTAATCGAGAGGACCAAAATCAACAGAAGCTTTCAAAGTTGATACTTTAAAGAAAATTTTTCATTGAAACATTATATCTTTTCCTTTTACAATCAGTTTAGCGTGTATTTTGCTCTCAAGACAACCATGCTTGACTTTTTCAAGTCTTCATTGAAATTGACATGTCAAGGGAATCGGTATTCTTGAACCACTAGTCATTCAGGTCCATTCGTGAGTTTTCTCATCTTGCTCAAGTCTTTGAGTTGACGCCAAGTTCATTGATAATGATTCCTATACGGATTTTCGTTCCAAGTAATTTGATTCATGGAATTAGATTCTCTTTTAATTATTTGAGTGGTAAAAAATTTCAAATATTTTAAAAAATTCTCAAAATCTTTCATCCATCCATTGGCTTGTTAAAATTGTGATTTCCTGATGGTGATGGGGCAAAAAAAATCTTTGGCTTCCCTTTTTCTGGGGGCTTTGTTATGAACTCTTCAGTTTGACAGAAATAAAAGCAATGGAATCGACATGAACCTTTCCGAAATAGGTCACAGCGTGTGAGATCCCACGCGTTATTTGTTTTCACCTTTGATTGTATAAATTTATACAAACACATTTAGTTTATATAAAAATTACAAATTAAAATAATCTTTACACTAAGAAAAGTACTATACAAAAATTTTAATTTTTTCCGCATCATCGTGCGTGCCATTTCCAGTTACCTTAGAAAGCGGCCAATCCAATTGGAGTCTTTGCAGGTTTCTTCTCGGGTTATTCACGGTGGAAAAAATGGGAAGTCTGTGGTCACCCATTCCCTCTCAAAGTCAATGAACGCATCTTGCTCATGCGAATCTAGTGCCTACTTCTAGATAGAAAAAATCAAGTGATAATCATCACGAGGTATACATAACAAGGGAAAATTGTACAAAAAAGTCATAAACTTATTACACTTTTGCTAATTCAACCTTTCAATTTTGCTAATTGAGTCCTAAAACTTTTCATTTCTTGCCAATTGAGTCCATCCAGCCAATTTTTGTCAGAAATCGCCGACGTGGAGCCAAACGGCCACGTGGCGCTAACATGGACATTTTAAAATAATATTTTTTTTCTTCTTTTTTTTTCTCTCTCTCTCTCTCGCTCTCTCTCTCTTTTTCTGGTTTTGAAATTACGGCCGGCCGACCCTCACTGGATTTGGGCGAAGGCGTCGCGACCCTCACCGCATCTCAGTGAGGGTCGCAACGGCCTTGCCAGATCTAGCTAGGCGAGGGCTTGGCGGCCCTTGCCGGCCCCAAAGAAGATCACCATGTACGACCACATAAAGGTTCTCAGTTGATGAAGAAATTTATTTATGTTAATGTATTGAGCCATGAATATCCAATTAATCTCTTTCGTGTGGATTGATCCGGATGATCAAGGTTCAACATAACTTTCTCTTCATCGGTCTGTAGGGCAATAAAAAAGTAAAAAAGTTGCACGGAACAAAGACCCCCAAAAGACGGAAAAGATGGTGAATGACTTTCTTCTTCATCAATTGCGGTGAGAAGGACTTGAAAGTCATATCTGATGTAAACGCATGGACAGATGCAGACCGTCCATCGCTTTGTGATTTTCTTGTTGCCCGATTCTTACTCTTACAATATTTCAAAGAACAGAACAGCTTGAAAGTCATATATGATATAACTCTTTGTGATCCGCAAGTTTTGATTGACAAGTGGAGCATTCATAAGGGTTAACCCCAAGAAAATTCAGCTGAATGACACTATAAGCGTCGATTTTTTCCAAGCGAATTCCCACCACATAGCAGTCCTCACCTCAAATGGTTTAATCGTTGGCCGTTGAAAGACAAAACTCTCTTAATTCTTCGAAACAAAAAGCCAATGCGTGCTAAGCAAGCCACATGTTCCGCGAAGGAAAATGCTTGCATGACTGTCGTCATTTTCCAAGGAGAAGAACGACCTTTCATGCACCACAAATTCCTTTCCAAGAAACAGGATGACTAACTCATCCGGTCACGAAGTTATTCCCAATTGACAAGCATACGCTCAGATAAAAAAATAACAGCATATTCTAAACAAGTCTATTAAAAACTCGATCTAATTGACACGTTCTATGTTATGTGTTAACTATGATTACAACCTTAAAAAAATTATATTAGATTTGCATATGCTTAATTATTTAAGCTTTTATGTGTTAAGTTTAATCGAATTCAATGACGATTGAATCGAGCTGATGCGTCCTAGAAGGAAAAGCAAATAACTGCAGTAATTGAAAAGGTATCACCCTAGGAGATTGGATTTAGTCTAGGTTTAACACGGTCGTCACGACCCGCCAGTTGTCAAAGACAGTCCTCAGGGAACCACCAAAGATGATCTAATTGAAGAGCTGCTATTAGAAAAACTATACGTGAATAGCTCTAAGTGTATTATCGCTTTTTGCAATTCGATACTAAAGACACACAAGCTTGGCGACCAAACAACAAGATAACCAAAATCGTTCTTTGAAATCCGAATAACAGATCCAGCATCAAGAAGATTGAAATTGAAAAGTTCACAGGGTCCTCACGCCCGCATTAAAACAGTTGTATACATGGAGGTTCCCCTCCCTTGCCATATATCCCAAGAGCATACAAGACAAGCAAATCCAGGCAATTTGCACAAACAACAGTGATAACACAGATAGGCCCAAAGGCCGGTGCACATCATTCTTCAATCGTTGCAACCTATAGGACACAAACAAATTCAGCACATTGGTGATGCAACCTAGCCATGGCCGACATGGTTTGCGCCTATATAGTTTGATTCAAAGTAAAACTGTTGATTCCTTCGTTTGGTTGAATATCTTCTGTCCGGAGTTGGTGCAAAACCCATTTCCTCAAATAAAAGTCGAAGAATGACTTTCGCTGAAAGATATTTCGCCATGGAAGAAATTCTGTTGAAACGCACACCAAACAAGATCACCATCTACCACCATATAAAGGTTTTCAATAGATGATGAAATTTAGTTCTGTTAATGTATTGAGCTATGAATTTCTAAACTAATATCTTTCGTGTGAATTGATCCGGATGATCGAGGTTCAACCGTGGTCCATAACATTCTCTATATGAGTCTGTACGGCAAAAGAAAAGCAAAAAGTTGCTCGGAAAAGATGGTGAATGGCTTTCTTCTTCATCAAGCGCGGTGAAGAGAAGAGCTTGACAGTCACGGACAGATGCACACCATCAATCGCTTTGTGATTTTCTTGTTGCCCGATTCTTACTCTTACAATATTTCAAAGAAAATAAGAGCTCCTTACCAAAAAAAGAAAATAAGAGCTTGAAAATCATATATGATGTTCCCTTTATGGTCCGCAAGTTTGATTGACAACTGGAGCTTTCATAAGAGGTTAACTCACGTAATTTCCCACGAAATTCAGCTGAATGGCACTATAAGCCTTAATTTTTTGAAACATAAACAGATGCGTGCTAAGAAAGCCGAATTATTCCTCTCATCTTCTTGACCGCTATCATCATTCCATCAATCAAATAGCCTTCGGTATGTACTCCAACCTTTTGGAAAGAGACTGTCAAAAGAAGAAAAAAATGAGCACGTTTTTACTAAAAAAAATAAATATGTATTGTTGAATTCCTCCTAAAATCAATATCGAGCATCTCTTATTTTCTTGCGACCAAAATCAAGGGAAACCGATTTTTCTTGTTCTCATGGAGCTTACTTGTATTTTAATTTCTAAACCACTAAAAAAATATTCTACCGTTGTATATTAATGGTTTACGATATATTGAATATCCACCATTTACAAGAGGCAGTGCAATTTCTTATGAACTTTTACTGCTCAAATAATATCACTTGAATTTGATATATTTATGTTAAACAGAAGGATCTCATCCCTTGGAAACGGGAGCCCATCTCTTGTGAATTCAAATGTGCGGCCACAATAGCACCGTCAAAAATTAAGATGACTGCACCATTATGCTAGCCAGACCATTCTGTAAATGAGTATCTGAAATTTTTATTTTTGAGTGGAAATTTGAATAGTTTTTCCCTTTTTAGCTAATGGGTAGTTTATCCATTTAAAAAAAAATAATGCGTAGTTTTCTGGACTGTTTTATAATTTTAGTCTTTGAAAGAAATTATGGATGACAAAAATATTTGAAGTTTTCATATAGATTACCGTAGACACTTAATCTGACCACAAAAAAAGGTAGACACTAAAAAGGATATCTCTCCCTTAAAAGATGATATGGATATGAATAGATAAAAAAATCCATTTTATCAATACATCGGTTGCTCTCCCGAACATGAATAATGTAGTAGATCAACTTAGAGAAGATTTGGGTGATGGGAACCGCAAGTAGACTCCACCGTGATAAACCTGATAAGAACAAACAGGGAATACAAGGACTAAATAGCATAATCAAATTAACTTTGCTCCCTATTTAACCAATGAATTTTGTTGCAATATGCCCATGGGCAATAACAATAGAAGACGTGGGTGTCTTCGTCCAGTTCTGCTTTTTTTTTTACGTTGTTCTCATTTCAAGAACTAACAAAGTGACTGCTTGCTGGAAATACCTGAAGAACGCGTGAAATGATAGCCACTACTCCGCTGTTCTGACTCCAGCGGAAACTGTCGCTGCCTCGTAAATCAGAAACCAAAGCTCCTTCAAGTTCCAAGCTTTTCATCGTGAAAGACGAATATAAAAGGAGCATTGCTTAAGTACCAAGCTGAAAAATGCAAGAGAGGAACTAATACCTTAAGCCAGTCAGGAAAAGCCAACATTTATTCATCTCAACAGATACTGCCGTAAACCCGTGTGATTGCCTTTGGTTTATTTCTGCATCATCCATTGTAAAATTTATCATGTTACGGCATATAGATTGTGTTGCGGAAGCCAAGTGATCGAACAATAAAATTGACGGAACAACAAAATAAATCGGACACTAGATTTATGTGGTTCGGTCATAGTGACCTACGTTCACGGAGAAAGTAGCACAGAATTCCACTATAGATCAAACGATATAAGGGAGATTACAACCACACTCAAGTCACTCAAAAATTCTAAGTGTTTCCCAAGCCCCAATTACACCGAATAGCTCACACAATGTTTAGTCTCATAATTTCTCACGAAATAATCTCGCAATCTCGCGAAGGAATTATACACAAATCTTATTACAAGATTTAATTGGCTTAAAAATCACTAGCACGCGGATGTAATTATCTGAACTTCGAAGCCCACGATGAAGTCCCTCTGCACCTCTTTGCACAGCAAAGCATGCCCACTGCTCCACTATCAAGCACTCAAAACAGCGCTTCAAGCGAATCATCAACAACAGCTCTCACTGGAAAACCAACGTATAAGCTATAACTCTATATGTGTCCACCGCCTGAAGAAGAGAATAACGCGGTCAAAGATAGCCACGCGTACTGGAGAAGGAAATTAAATCAAGTGGAATTCGTTCAGCAAAAGTCCAATGTCTGACTTTTCTCTTCACTTTCTTTTGGCCGACTCCAGCACATATTTGGAAAGTAAATTTCCAATATTTCCTTTTTTGCTCGATTTCGAATGTTCACAAAATATCAATTCAAAATATTCAGATTTTCATTTCGGGCTTAAACTCGAAAAATATTTTAACAATCTTCACTTTGGCTCGACTGAGCCAAGTCACAATCGCTTTAATAGAATCCAAATTTTGTTACTACTGTCCCATAGCCTCCGATGGGCTCAACCGCCACATAAGTCTTTCAAGTCCAAGTCCAAGCCTCGCTTGAACTTCATCATAGTCGTGGATCTTATCAGAATGCCAACTCGACATGCACGTTTAACCACTCTATAAGGATTTTTCGATATATTCTCCTTAACCACAAAGAAAGCAAAACCATCGTTGCATCCATATTTATCAGGAGATCGAATATGCACCTTGTCAATATCAGCAATTACAGTAACTGTTGTCTTAATAGGCCCCACCTCGCTACAAGCACGATCCATGTCGATTTTTTTCGCTAGTACTCGTTACCTCAAGAGTTTCTGGTTGTAACTTCACCTCAAGCTGAACACAGTCCAAATTCATATAAGCACTACTATTAACACTCCTAGCCAAAAGTACTGGAAACTTGTCAAATGTAACTTCTCTGCCAATAATAGGTGAATTTAATTTCGGGCACCACAACCGATAACTCTGCTCACCTTGTGCATAATCTAGGAACATGCACTTTCTTGTCCTTCCATCGAGCTTACTGTCACTAATTCGAACATAATATGGGCAACCAAATATTCTAAGAATAGAATAATTAGCAATGTTACCTAACCACACTTCTTCGGGAGTCCGACATCCAATCGCAATCAATGGAAATATATTATTTAGGTAGCTCGCCGTACTAAGCACATCTGCTAGAAATCTTCTAGCCATACTAGCACTAGAAAGCATTTTATGGGCCGTCTCTAGTAATGTTTTGCTCATCAACTTTGCAACCTGTAGTGGCTCACTGGCATTAATGCGGTATCTCACTATGCCTTTCTTCATGCGGAATTCGTTTGATAACTTCGAGTAAAACTCCATATTATTGTCAATCCGCACATGCTTGATCGTTTTATTAGTCTCCTTTTCAATCAAAACTCTCAATTGCATGATCTTGACAACAGCATCAAACTTATGCCTAAGCACAAACACCAAAGTCTTCCTCGAGTAGTCATCAACAACTGTTAACATAAATCTGACACTCTTCCTCGAAGGAAATCGCGACAACCTACGAATATCCAAGTGAGTTAATTCTGCAATATCCGTGGTTTCATTAACAATCGCATTGAACTACACTTTCTGCCGTTGATTTAAATCAGAGCACCTGCATACATTCAATTTGTAAGAAACATAACCACATAACAAATTCCTTTTACTTAGAACCTTCAGGTTTCTCTCGCTATTGTGCCATAAACGCATATGCCATAATTCAAACTCTTAAACCGATGCATCTGATGTCTCCGCGGCGAATTCCGTCACTGTCTCACCTTGTAGCTCATATAGTCTACTGTGCTTGATTCCTTTCATTATCACCAAGGTACCTCGAATAATTTTCAAAACTCTACATTTTGAAGAATATCGACACCTAGCTGAATCTATGGCACTCAAAGAAATCAGATTTTTCTTCAACTCTCGAACATGCCTTAGTCCAGTCAATGTCCACATGATACCATCATGTTTTCTGATTCTAACACCACCAACACCTATACTATCGCATTTCGCGTTGTTCCCCAACTACACTTTACTACTATCCGTGCACTGATAAGTAGTAAACCAGTTCTTGTTTGGTGCAGAGCGAAACAAGCAACCAGAATCCATAATCCATTTGCCAAACGACGAATCATCAGTGATAGACAAAACATAATCAACACTATCGAAATTACTATTTGCTATATCTGCAATATCATCCGCAGACTCGTCTTTAATTCCCTTACCTTTTTCATTCTTCGGCTTAAGGCAATCCCTTCGAAGATGCCCCCTTTTGCTACAACTCCAAGAGACAACACCACCAGTCCTAGACCGACTTCGTCTATTCATGTTTATACTTCTTCCGCTAACACGCGTACTATTTCTTCCTCTATTTTCACCTACTAAAGAAGCATATATGTGTTCACTAGATTCTCTTCTACGGATATCTTCACTCAGAATGAAATCTCGAACACCATCAAACGTCAAACTTGTCGACCCAGAGGAATTATTAATAGCAGTAACAATAATATTCTAACTATCAGGCAATGAGGATAATAGAATCAAAGCAAGTACCTCATCTTCAAAGTCAATCTCAACCGAACTCAATTGACTAACGATCTCGTTGAATTCATTAATATGATCAGCAATTGACGCACAAACTGTGAGGACAAAAGAAGCATAAAACATGTGAGACTTCCCAAATGCCTGGGCAACTAACACCCCAAGGATCGGTTTCAAAACATACTGTGTGATGAACCCAATAGACAGTGTAAAGGTCTGTAATAAATAAAGAAACCAGATGAAATCACGACTACCACCAAAGTTGCAAAAGAGGTGATAGAAATTGCATCTGAAGCTACCCAAAATTCAATCACCTTTCAAAAACAAGAGCAAAATCTTTGATCAAAAGCCTGATTGCTATCGATAACATGATCCCACTAGGAGCGGGGGCGTATAACTCCTTGGATACCCTATGGAAAATTCATGTTATTAGACTGCTGCTACATACATAGTCCGAAATTAAGAATGGTTAACTGCACGAAACATATGCAATACCGCCAAATTTAGCAAACTATGAACTTATTGAGCAGACAATAAGCCAAGTGAGAAGAATATGCATTAGACAACTCGTTCGAATGCACCTTTTATCAAACATATCCAAAAATCAGATCTTTACAGTAACTCAACCTCCTCCTCTAACAAATTGTTAGACAAATTGTATCGTGCTTGAAATTATCGTAAAGAAACGTGACAAACCAAAGTGGTATCGGGTATGTCTTCACAAACTTACGAATACAAAATTAATAGTCCCAGTAAAACTTCGATTTTTAAGATTTTCAGTGAATTTTATAATGAGAGCGAATGTTACATATGTGTTGGTATAAAGCAGTTTCCATATAATAATCCACGAGACTCATTTTTGTTTTTATTTTGCAGTAAGACGAGGCGACGCATGTATAAATATCATATATTCAAAGTTCAGATACTGAACAAAAGAGCAGGACGCGGACTGTTGCCGAGGTTCGAAACGTCTTCGAATGCAAAGCAATTGAACTTGAAAAAGTCAAGCGGTGGTCTCCAGAAAGTTCCTCACGTGAACAGATTAAAGAAAAGAAGACCAATTACTGGGTAAAAGTCGCCGGTTGAGCAAGAGGGGCGACCGCCATGGCGGCAACGATGAACGGAAGCATCACGGCCAAGACCTGAGATGAATCGGTCCCGTCGGCTTCGGAGATCACCTGCTGCTTGTTCCCTAACTAGAGCAGTGAGACATTGCCTTCTTGCTTCTGCAGCCCAACTCTCCCGATGAAAAATGAGGTCGAGCACGCGCGCCATTGCCGAGCGCCCTACGTCGCCGGCGGATGGAAGCTGAAATAGAACACGAGCAAGAAGCAGCAGCAGAAGCAGAAGAAGGAGGAGAGGTGGAATTCGATCTTGCGGAGTGAGGGATCGAGGCGCGGATCCTCGGCGGAGCAGCGAACGGAGCCGGGGAGAGGACCAGAACCGAGGTCGCCATCGGGGACCGGAGAGGCAGGCGGAGCTACCGGCGGGGCGGTGGTTTCCGATGAGGTTTCAAGTGAGGGAGAGGAGTTGTGGTGGGGAGTAAGGGTGAGCTACTTGGACCGCCAAAACCTGGACTAAACCGGACCGGACCGAACCAACTGGTTTGGTCTAGTTCTCGAGACTATCGGTCCGGTTCCCGGTTCCTAAAAGCGAAACCGATTTCTAGGCGATCTGGTTCTCGGTTTCAAGGGAGAATCGGACCAGACGGACAATTTAATATATATTTTTGTTATTTTTTCTTTAAAAAAATTAATTACATGTGAACTAAACTCTAAGTGAACTTCATTATCATAAATTCATTGATAAAAATTAATAAAATGTGAATTAAACTCTAAGTGAACTTCATTAACAAAAATTAGTAAAATGTGAACCGAATCTTAAGTGTTTAACAAAAAAAAAAACTAAACTCTAAATGATCGGTTCCATTGGATAGGACCGGAATCGAACTGGACAGATGGTCCAGTCCGGTTCCCGGTCCTAGAACCAACCGGTCTGGTCCGCGGTTCTCAAAATTGAGAACCGGTTCTCTCGGTCCGATTCCCGGCTCCACTTTGAAATCGGATTGGACCGGGAACCGATGACCCCTAGCGGGGAGTAGGAAGGACACGGATGGAAAGATGAGAAAATATTGGGTAGGACTGTCTCGCCACGTCATCGGGGAGACAGTCCACCTAGCTCGCGATACGTGGCTTTCTGGATCCACCCGTTAGAAATATTCAAAAACCCCCCTCCCCGCTCTCTTAGTTTGTTTCTCCGTTTTGCTTCTCCGTTTGCTTCGCTCGTCTCTCGGTCTCTCCCTCCGTCCCTCGTCACGACCAAAAGGCACCACGCTCTGCTCGCTCCCTTCCTCCTTCGCTCTGCTCTGTCTCTTCGTCCCTCTTCGCGACCTCGCCTCCTTCAATCGCAGCTCAACCCCTTTTTGTCGTCTGCGTTCGACTCAGGTTATGGTTTTCCCCTCTTTCTCGAAGCGAACGCTCTCCTCTCTCTCTCCGTCTCTCTTCACGACCCCTCTTTCTCAGGAATTTCAAGGAACCAAAGTGCCGGTGTCTCTCTTCGCGACCAAATAAGCAGCGGCCTCCACCGTCCCCTCGAGGAGCCCATCGGCAACTCCAGCTCGTTGTTTCCGTCCGACGAGCGAAGATCTGCTGGAGGTTAAATTTTTCCGCGGTGGAATCACAAGAGGCACTCGATATTTTCTCCCAAGGAGAGTTAGGGTTTGGACTTTGGTTGTTTTGCTCCTTTTACTGTTCCAACTAGAGCCCCTGGTCTCCCTCCTGTTCCAAGCGTCCCTGTCCCTATCTTTCTTGGACTGTCGTGTCTCTATCTGGAGGTACAAGTTGGAATTTTTTTGCCTTGACATTATTTTATTCGTCAATTCTCTTCTGGGTTGTTTTTGTTTTGGGTGGGTCGGGCTCTTCTGGGTTTCATCTGTTTTGTCTGACTCGAAAATTGTTCAGGAGCAGTGGGAGACGCGTTAGATTTCATTTCTGAGCGGGATGCTCATAATGCGTTCTTTTTTTATTGACACAGAGGCTGCTTAAGATGGTGGATGGCTTGGATTTTAAGGATTTTGTGGCATTCTTGTCTGCTTTTAGTGCCAAAGCTAGCAAACAGCAGAAGATTGAATGTAAGTTTACTCAGACTGTGACCCTGTGTGAAAGTTGTCGTCTTTCGACATTTTGTTCTGAAAGGAGCTTTGTTGGACCAGTTTAATTTGTGAAAAAACTTTCCCCCTCTTTGAAAATCATAGAAGATGAGAAGCAAGGCGGTGTTGGTATCCGTATAAAAGAAATTGATTGGCTTATTTAAGCAGCTCTTAGCATTATATTCAGATTAGAGTAATCTAAAAGGTTGGAAACCAGCGATGATGTGTCTCGTAAGTTAGAGATACTGAATCATGGAAGTATAATTTTCGTTAGATGAGAGAATAATGAAACCAATTGGAGGCCAGACCAGTAAATGAGTTCAATTAGAATCGACCTGTTTTGAACCCGCAGAAGGAAACGAATCAGGTGGTTGAGAGCATCTGCTCGCTCCGCATTGTCTGTGGTTGAAGTTATATTGTCAGTTCTAGTATCGTATTGTAAAATCGTAATCTCTCTCTCTCTCTCCAGATGTTAAATTTTAAAGAATCATTAGCTTTGGTGGGATGAGTTGCCTGATGTTGTGAATTTTCCCTTCCTGCAATGATTTTCAAGGTGAACGATTCGGACTGTAATGGAATTCGAATATGTGATCCCTTTCGGAGAGACCAAAAGGTGTACCAAATACTAGATTGAAGAGCATCGGGGAGAAACGAAAGAGAAAAGCCTCTTCATGTGCACGAGTCACCTTACACGAGGTATTATAATAGCTTGTTTAACGTAAAAGAATGATTGCATCTATTTTTGACAGTTTATTTATATGCACTTCTCCATTATGAAAATGGGTATAAGCAAAGAAATGCATGAAATAATTCCAGTACTGTCATTTTTTATGAGGGATTGATCTTCAGTAAAAGTCTGCAGTCATTAGAGATTGATCTTCCTTCGGCAAGCAAGTTCAATGTGGAAGCAATTTGTGTATCTGATCTCCAAGGATTTGTTTTTGTTAGGAGAATATTTGGTTGTTAACAGATTAGTAGTTGTTTTGTTTTTAGGTTCTATTTACAAGAGTCCCTTTTTGGCGATTAAGTTACTGATTGTAGATATTTGGTTTCTTTTGTATCTATCCTCTATGGCATATCGAAGGGATGTACATATGCACATGATGTCGGTTTTAATTCTCTCCCTCTTGCGGCTTTAATGGAAGCGTTGGTCCACTTCTTATAATGACTCGTATGAAAGCTGAGGTCTCTTGGCACTTTTAGCCGGGACACGATCTCTTTAGTGTTGGTTATAACTAAAATTGAACGTGAAGATGTTTGCATACGCTTTATATTCATTATGCCATACCATACGCTGCTTTTTGCCATACATTGTTTTATATTCGCTATTCAAAGTGCCATACATTGCTTTGGACACAATTTAGATATTCGTTTCAAGAAAGATAAATACTTATTCTTCTCTAAATTATTTTAAAACCATATTAATAACAAGTTCTCATCTCAATGTCGATCCTGGGTCCCTTGGCACTCATAGGAGGGACAATCTCTTTCTCTTTGATGTCATAGAAAAATAACTAAGTTGGTTATAACTAGAATTTAATACATAGATGTTTGGGTAGGCTTTATTCACTATTCAGAGTGTCATACACTGGTCTGGTTTAGACACAATCTATATATTCATTTTGAGAAGACAAAAACTCATTCATCTCTAAATTACTTCAACAGCATAATAAAAACAAGTTCTGCAGAATTTTCAGGAATAACCCCTATAACTAACTATATAATAACATCAAGCTTACAATTCCAGTAAGTAAAGATATGATAACTCCTTATAGTACTATTATTGACATAAAAAAGCCCATCCTTCTTCTAATTAACTTCAATTCTCTTTTCAAGATAGCCATTTCTTCATTTTCATTTGATGCAACTCCTGACTCGGCTTTGTCGATATTTTTCAGTGAATAGAGCCATAATTCCTCAACATAATTTTCAACCCATTGCACAAAACCACTACAGTTATCTGTCCGGAAAAAAAAAATCAATGTAAGGCAAGATTAAGTATTACAACATGTCATAACATGCATAAATAATTTGTTAAAAATTGAAACACTTACATTACAAGTTGAGGCATAATATAATCTGCCTCGATTTATAGGATTATTTTGCACTTTTTTGATCATGCATAATCTCCCTCGAGAACATGGGCATATCTTGGATGGAAAATCAACCAATGTATTCGAAGATCCTCGAGATGTCATACTCAAATCATAATGTCATAGGTAGTTAAACTTATAGTCATGATAATAAACAATAGATGAAGTCCAAGCAAAAGAAATCATCGAATGTGAATTATCCGAAAACCTTTCGGAAACTATCTAGCAACAACCTTCTAGTTTATCTACCATAATCACTAATTTGCAAGTTTTGAAAAGAAAAATATTACCTGCAGCTTGTTGTAGCATTGTGATCTTCTATATTGAAATTTCAATCTCAATCTAAGCTTTTCAATCAACTAGTAGCACTTATGATAGACGGAGAAAAAAAAACGAAATATATAGAGCAGTGCGACTATAGCTTGAGTTCAAGGGTATTAATTTTTTTTTCCTTTCTTTCGTTGCAGGATCATATGTGAAAACAAACACAATTTGTGAAAACATTCACAATTGCTAAGCTAATTCACGCGTAGACCTTTGCACAAACAGTTGGCAGGCATCATTGGGGTTCCTCATAATTGTTAAGAGCAGCTCACTTGCATAAGCTCGCCTTCCAAAACCCCTTCATCCACGCCCCACTTGTCACGCTCCGAACCCCATCGAGCGCGTGGCATCCCTCACTTAGGGTCGAATAGGTGCGATGTCCCAAGAAAACGTCGCCAACCCAACAATACCATCAGAGTTGATTCGCGGCGGAAACTATTATTAAAACCCGGACAATAAAATTGGATATTACCAGGAAAAACTAGATCGCCGAACTGCCAACATATATACAATACACTTCCAAATATTTACAATGTCCACCTCAAAAACCACAAAATATAATTTACATGCACACTGAAATTCTCAACTACACATCACCGATATCACAAAAAGATCAGCAACCAACTGGGGCAACACTATACCAAAAATGGGACACATCCTCCTCCCAGAACTAATCCCCTACGCCCTCTCGGAGGCATCCACTCTGACTCACCGTCCTTGGCATCACCACCTAAATCCTCCTTAGCTGACTGATCACCCAACGGCTCCGAGTCGGCCTCAATCTGATCATGGCTCAGGCGGCGGCTCTGAAATGGTTTGGTTAAAACAACCATGAGACACTTCTCAATAAGTTGCAACCTAAACCCTACCTAAGCTACCATGTGATTCCAAACACAATAGACACACAATCAACCGATCAACACAAACACCAACCAAACAATCACATTAATCTGGACTCTCGGCATGTGCAACCTGCACGTTAGTCCACACTCACAAACAATCAATTTTCACGCACATGCCACAATATGCGAACTTTCCACATATTAATTCACACGTTAATCACACCACATTCCCAACCAACTTGTCGTGCCCACATTTACTCAAACACTTTCCCAGTCCGCGTAAACATCCCTCGACCCACTCAATCGCGCCCCGAGCATCACACGCTTCTGTCCAATCCCACATTCATTTTCCATACCACACGTCTCATCCTCAATCACATTTTTGGCTCGCGTAAACACGCCTCGGCCCACTCGATCGCGCCCCGAGCATCACACTCCTCAGTCCGATCCCACATTCACTTTCCTCAGCCAGCGCCAAATGCAACAGGCCTACGTGATCGCGACCCGAGCTTATAATATCTCGGCCCGATCCCACATTCTTGCACTTACATGTTCACATTAATTTACGTGCACACACTTGCACCTACAACCACATAATCACATCACAAACGCGCATTCACGCACAAATCCGCATTTTTCCACACCCAAACGTTTTCAAATCAATCTCAGTCCTTCACGGGACTTTCACAGAATTCCAAGACAGACCTAATGGTACCAGTCTCGTACTAAACAGCAACCCACATCACATCACACGGCACATCATAGCCAGCAAATAGTAATATCCCGCACCCAAAATCACATTTTCACACTTGCGGCTCTTCACGACACTTGCATGAAATCCTGAGCCGGTCCTAACGGTACCAACCGCATCTCCAACAGCACCTCACAGCATACCATACACGCAATCATAGCATTGATCGGCCTCTAAAATTCCTCAAAAAATTCTTAGTTTCAAACCTACGGCCCACTAATCCCACAAATATTCAATTTCTACCAAACCGCATCTAAACGGGTCCGGAAATAACCCGATACACTAGGTAAAGTTTAGATCATAACTTACCGAGCTCTAAACTAACACGGTTAGAGCGAAAGTGGCGGCAAAACCAAAATCTAACGGCGGCTTGAGGCGGCAGCGATGATCGGCGGCGATCGAGAGGAGTGGCGAGCGATGATGGCTTGGGCGGCGATTCACGATGGGGCTAGCAAGGCCCACGGCCAAGGGGAGAAAATCGAGAGGGAGAGGGGAGAGAAAGGGGGCGACGGTGGCTTGGCGTGGCACAGCAGCGGTCCGGACAGTGGCGACGGTGATGTGGCGCGGCGGAGCGGCAAGGCGAGAGAGAGAGAGAGAGAGAGAGAGAGAGAGTGATCGGAGGGGAGGGGAGCCGAATGGAAGAGAGAGAGAAATAAGGAGAGAGAGAGAGAGAGATAAGCTTGGACCTAAATAGTGGACTTTTTTTGACCAAAATGGCAATTTACCATCATGCCCTTGTCTCATAATTCTAAATCGATATTCCAGATTCGATCTTATCTTGAAATCGACGGTCCAGATCGAATCTTACCCAAAAATATCCAAAGGTAATATTGTAATTTCTAAAAAATCCAAGGGTAAAAATGTCCAACCAAAATGCCCCTCTTCCATAAAGCATACCCTTTTATAATTCCCAAGAGTATTTTGGTCACTTTCTCGTTTCTTGCCCAAATTGAATTTTTCTGAAGGATTCGAGCACACCCAAAAATCGCACGTGTCCTCAATAACGTCGTCCTAATGTCTCGTGGTGATTTCCTAATTTTCCGACGTCCAATTTGGGCTAAATTCAATAATTAAATTCTATATAATATAACTCGTGCATATCTCTGACTAACGGGCGGCTTTCAGGAAGATTCGCATAATCGACTCGTGACTGATACTAAATCGAGTCACATGCAATTTATTCAGACTGTAATGACTTCAGTTGTCAATAAAATCGCGAAGATCGATCACTAGTTCTGATGAGTACGATCGTTCGGAATTGGTTCTGGATCGTTCGTCAATTCATTTCGGGGTCAAACGGAATCACCCATGATCCACGTGTATGATTGTTGACACCTAAATTTTGGCATGACCATCTAGTCGTAATTTGCATAGAAAAATTAGGGATTAAATTTTTAACCCCTAAACAAAAATATTTAAATTGCATAACATGTAATTTAGGTTCATTTTAATTTCATTGCATTTTTGCATCGGACTGGTGATTGCGAGCAAGCTTAAAATTCACCGAACAAAAAACGAGACGCTCGGGAATGCAAGGGCCCGGAATTTCAAGACGAACGGGCTCGGGTGTTTTTAATTTGGGCTTGATTTAGTCTGTTGAATTTAATTAATTAAAGCCTAAGTTAGTTCAGTCCATTTATGTTAATTAAAATTAAGACTAAGCCCACTAGGATTAGAGAGCCCACCTAATTGACCTAGTTTAGTGATATATATACATGTTATTAGGTCAGAATTAGGGAGAACACAATTTTCAGATCAGTTTTTTTTAGAGAGGGTGAGAGAGAGAGAGAGAAGGAGACCGCTCGCCGCGCCGTGGTCGTACGTCGCCGCGCCACCTCCGCACCGCACCACAGTTGCTGAGTCGTTCCTCAGCCCTTTCGCCGGAAAACGTCCTCGCCGAACAGCCGCATTCGCACAAGAATCGTCGCTGTCGTTGCTGCTTCTTCGGGCGCTATTGCACTTCCAGCAAGGTCTTCGTTGCTGCTGCTTCCTCAACGTCAATAACGATGCTGCTCCAAGTCAACAACAACTGTAGGCTTCGAGCGTCCAAGGGTGATTCCAGCGAAGGTCTTCGCTGTTGCTGCTTCCTGACGTCAACCTCCCCCGAACGACGACCATCAACGTTGCTGCCTCTGCATGCCCTCCCGTCGCTGCTGTTGCTCCACGTCCAATCAACAGAAGAGCAGCCACGTTTGCTCAGAAGACGTCAAAGGAGGAAGACGTGATCCCAACGCCCCTGCACCAGTCCACGTTGACAAGCCCCGCTGCTGTTGCTTCACGCTGCTTCACGTCTGACTTCCCTAGTCAACCGAGGAGGAAAAATTGCTGCTTCGTGGACTCCTGCATGGCTGCTTCGTTATGACTACCAACGAAGACGCTCCTGCACCAGCGTCAACCGAGAAACATCTTGCCGAGAAGACCAACGAAGACGCGAAGAGCCCCCCATGCAGCGTCTATAAATTTTTTCGTTCAACCGTGACTCTCCTTCGTCCAATAACGTCGTTGCTCTCTGACTGTGGGCTCCTTGCACGGTCAACGTTTGTTGCTTCTTCACCGAGATAGCCAATCTTTGTTGACTCCTACTTCACCGAGACGTGAAGATTTTCCCCCATGCAGCAGCCTTGAAGGTCATTCCCTCCGCTCAATCGAAACTTCGCTGCACATGCCACAACACAGCCGCTGTTTGGGGACCGGCGAAGTCACCGAGCCTGCCGTCGTGCCGTTCCCGACGCCGGCCACCCGTCGTCTTCGACGCCCACACCGCCGCTGTCCTCGACGCCGCCGTTCCCGGAGACGCCGCGTCGATATCGCGCGTGAGCCACCGTTCCCGACGTCACCGTTGCCGTTGTCCGATCCCGATCCGCAAGCCCGAGCTCGATCCCGATTGATTCGAATTTGGAAATATTCTCAAATTAGGTAACGATCATTATCCGATGTATTTTCAGAATATTCTAATTTCCTAATTTGAATTGTTTGGAATATTGCATGAACATCTGGTAGAAATCTAGGTATATTTGAATATTGTTTTAGATATCCGCAATATTTTGAAATATTCAAAATTAGGAAAATTTCCTAATTTGGCAAACGTATCCGGACGACTATCCGACTTTAACCCTAAAGTCCGATACGCGGCGATACGGAAAATCATTATCCTATTCATAACCACTTGAATACGATAATGATTTTGATTCGCTTTCCAAATTTGAACGATCAATTATCCGTTAATATCTATAACCCTATAGATATGACCGATAATTTGATTCTTGTGCCTAATCCGAGTTTGAAACGAATTTGACGGATCGCGTGGTTGATTTGAATTGATTTCTATCTTTACTTGTTTGATTGTTTTCCTTTTCAAATAAAACAGAAAATTCAAAAAAAAAATATTAGTTAGAGTTGGAATTAGAATTTTTGCATGTCTAGGAATTTTGAATATGTCTAGAGGATAGAGTAATTATTTAATTTAAATTAGGGCGTGAGACGATCTAGTTCCTAGTTTAAATTAAGTAATATTCTAATCTTAATAGATTATTTCAGCAATTTAATAATTCCGAATTTTACATAAAAAAATCCCAAACATAAATCATTCCAGGGTAGATTAGGTCATCGTAGGTTGCACGTTATTTCAGGTATTTTTAAATTCCGAATTTCAATAGAAAATACCAAAAAGAGAAGTCGTTAGGTTGTATGTTAATTTAGGCATATTTTTTATTCCGAATTTGATTGATAAAAAATACCAAAAATAAATCATTCGCACGTCATTAGAATTAGGTCACGTCGTCGCGTGTCATATAGTGTGCATGTTAAGTTGCATTAATTGCATGTCATTTTTGCACGTCATTGCATATAGGTTAGATTTCATTTAAATAAAGTGAAAATCCAAAAAAAGAGAAGTTGAGTGATTGTTTGTTAACTAGAAATCATATTAGGGTGTTTGATGTGATTTTATAGCTAAAAATGCAGATGCTTGCGTTGGTTCGAGGTAAGTTGTTCTCCTAAGCTTGCAATTTATTTAATGTTTTGATTATTGGGTGTTAAATTGGTGGTTTGCGCACCCGCATGAACATCTCACATGTTAGTGACATAAGTTAAAATGGATCCAAACTGCCTGCCAAAATATTTTTGAAATGAAAAGGTACCGAAATGGCGTTAGACTAGATCTAGCGTAATCAAGTCCCCGAGCTTAGAATCTCTGGTTCGTAGAAATAAAACATATCTCCCTATATTTTATTTAGGTTTCTAATCAGTCTACCGTAAAATTATTAGTGGCGACTCCAAGTATGAAACATTTGCACGCTAAGAACTTAAACCCTAAGTTGCGAATTGGTAGGGCTTGGGAGGGTCCGAGTTAAGTTCAATCTTAATAATCCATTAGCCCGAGAAATTGATAAAATTTTTAGGGTCGCGATAGCTTGGCGACTCCGCTGGGGACTTGAGTTAAAACTCTTAGTGGACTTAGGTCAATTTTTCTTTTGAAAAATATTTTTGTTTGGCAGCGAGGATCCCAGGTACGTCCCTAACATTTTAAGGTGTTAAATGTTCTTGCAGTATGGGAGGTATAAGGAGAGGCGTGATTGTTAACCCTTGTTTTGCAGGGAGGTGGTTGAATGTATGGTTTAATTTATGCATGAAGCGCTGTTTCATATAACCTGTTGTGCATGCCTTATGTGACATTCTGAATTTTGGCCCGTTTTTGGGGTTTATTAAACGTATAATTTGTCAGTGCGCTTATAATTGAATCTCGCCCGGGAACTGATCACTCTCGGGTTTTTGTTTTTAAATTAGAGATTTTTGTTAGAATCGCACTCGATCGAATTTGGTCGTTATTTTAGACTCCAAACTTGGCAGCCAATTTCCGGGAGTTCCGGGTCGAATTAAATTGGACGGTGTCGATTTTTGTGTGGCCAGCGTCAATATTGCCGGGAATGTGTGAAAAATGGATTTTCGACCGGGTGCGACTTCGGACTAGTAGACCTCCCTCGTAGTGTATTTTTCGAGTCGTTTTATTTATATATTACGTTGGCCCTTGCCCTAGTATTTTTCTAGGATTTATTTGGACCATCGGATTATTTTCGGGTTTAAATTCGGACCACCCGATCGTACTCGAGGGCCGTTAATTTCCCTCTCTTCTCTCTCTCCCCCCTGGACGCGCGCGACGTCCAGGTACACGCCCGCCGTTCCCCTTCCCCTCTTCTCCTTCTCTCTCTCTCTCTCTCTCTCTCTCTCTCTCTCTCTCTCTCTCTCTCTCTCTCTCTCTTTCTTCTTCTCTTCGCCCGGTACACGGCAACGCCATGCAGCCGTGCGTTCCCCTCCCCCATGCACGTCTGCCGCGCCCTCCCCCATGCACGCCCGTCCCTCTCTCTTCCCTTTCATCTCCCTCTCTCTCTCTCTCTCTCTCTCTCTCTCTCTTTCTCTTCTCCCCGTACACGGCAACGCCATGCACGCACGCACGCCCCCTGCACGCCCGCAGTGCCCCTTCCCCATGCAAAAAACCCCCCCTCTCTCTCTCTCCTCTCTCCTTCCCCTCTTTCTCTTTCTCTTCTCTCTTCCGCCGCTCTCCTTCCTTCCCGACTGGCCGAACCGTCGCCGCTGCTTCTGCTTCTCCTTGCTGCAGACGCCGACCGTGAGCCCAGCCGTCCGCCTAGCGCCGCCGTGGCCCGACGGTGCTGCACCGCCGCTCGCCAGCCGCCGTCGGCCCGTCGACCGCTCCCCCTTCCTCCCCCGACCACCTCCACAGCCCTCTCCACCTCCACAACCCTCTCCACCTCCGCAGCCCTCACCCGACGACCCTCCGCCTCCGCCCGACCACCCTCAGCCTCCGCCTGACGCCGCCCCACCGACCGTCGACGCCACCGTCCTCCCCCGCGCCGCTGCCGCGCCGCCGTGACGCCTGGAAGCTCCGGCCAGCGCTGCTTCTTTCTCCTCCGAGCGCACGAGCTCGGCTCGCCGCTGCGTCCGGCGAGCCCCGGGCGTCGTCCAGTCGCCCGGCCGGCCTCCCCAGCGCCGCCCCGACGCCTGAACGCCACCGCCGCCGCCGCAGAGTGCCCTCACGGCCGCACCACCCCGCCCCGGCTCACTCTCTCTACTCCTCTGTGGCGTCCGCCGCTCGCCGACGCCGCCCCAGCCTCTGTCCGACCGTAGCCAAGCTCGCCTGAGCCGCTGCCGCCGTGCCGGAGCCGTCTCAGCCGCTGTCCAGCCTCGCCGACGTCACCCCGAGCCGTCTCAGCCGCTGACCAGCCGTGGCTGAGCCGTCCCGGCCCCTGTTCCGCCACCCCCGAACCATTCCGGCCACTGTCCAGCCGCGCCGGAGCCTCTCCAGCCACTGTCCGCCATCCCCGGAGCTCCCCAGCCACTGAGCTGCCCTTCCCGGAGCTCCCCAGCCCCTGTTCAGCCACCCCCGAGCCATTTCCGGCCACTGTCCCGCCGTGCCGGAGCCCCCCAGCTGCTGTGCCGCCGCGCCGGAGTCCCCCAGCCGCTGTGCCGCCGCGCCGGAGCTCCCCCAGCCAAGTCCCGCGCCTGTGGCCGAGCCCCGCGCCCGTCGCCGCGCCCGTGGCCGAGCACCGCGCCCGTCGCCGCGCCCGTGGCCGAGCCCCGCGCCCGTCGCCGCGCCTGTCACCCGTCCCGCTCGGCCATTGGCCCGTGTGCCCGGCACACTGCCCGTTCAAGCCAAGACGTCGCCCGGCCCGTCGCCCGTCCCACTCGGCCGAGCGCCCCCGGGCACACCGCACGGCCACCGCGCCTGTGCACCAGGCGCACCGACCGGCCACCGTGCCTGTGCACCAGGCGCACCGACCGGCCACCGTGCCCGTGTGGCCCGTTCCCGCGCCCGGTCCGGTACTGTTCACTTGGGCCATTTCGGGCCCGAGTCGATTTTTCCCGGGCCAAAATTTGGTAAGTGAAATCCTAAGCCCTACTTAGTATTTTGGGTATTTAATTGACTTGTCTCGGGTTAGAACGGTTAGGGCGCTCGATAATCTAGTTAGTTTACATTATGATTGGGTTATTTTCAATTGAGTTTGATTTGCATGGTTGAATTAGATAATTGTGCATGGTAAAATGTGAATTTCGGATTAAGTGGTGACTATTGAATGTCGATGCAATTGGCTTGAATTATATTCGTTGGATGGCGTGTGGTTGCTTGTCGGTTTGAGCCCGGATCGATTAGAGGGCTACGGACTTGGGACGTGTTGACGGCGGTCCGTGTGAAGGCATGAACGGTCGATGGGCCAAATGGATGCGGGCTTGAGACGTGTTGACGGTGGCCCGTTAAAGGTGTGATAGACCGGGACGTGTTTACGTCGGTCATTGGAATGATTGATTATGTGGCTTGGGACGTGTTGACGGCGGCCACTGGATAGTATGATTGACATGGCTTGGGACGTGTTGACGGCGGCCATTGGTTTGAGGGATTGGGCGGCTTGTGAGCCCGCGAGAGGAAAGTCGGTTAGACGCGCGCATGCGATCGGAGTGTGATTGAAACGGCTGTTGAGTGTGACTGATTGGCTGGTTGAGCGTGTGATTGGAATGGCTAGTGGCGCGTGTGATTTGCTGGGATGATTGACTGATTGCGAGTGGGAAGTGTGTGTCGGGTGGTTGTGATATAATGTTGGATTATCCTTGTTCTGACTAATGTGCAGGGTTTGTTTAGGATCCGAGGCGAGGTAAGTGTTGTGTGAATTTTATGATATTGCTTGGTGATTCGCCTGTTTGACTTGTCTGGGTACGCAATAGCCTAGGTGGGGTTTAGGGTATCGCTTATTGAGACTCGTTCTCACGGTTATTATATAACCACTTTCAGATCCGCGACCGTGATCGATTCGGAGATGCCGCCGGAGTACCACAGGGATTGAAGGATAGATTAAATTACCCTGTCTTTTGAGTGCCTTTTTGTAGAGGAGATAAGCTTGTCAACCACCGCCCCCTTTTGAAAACTGTGGTTTAAAAGTTTGTAGCCTGGATTATCGTTTTGTAATAGTGACTACTATTTGATGTTATGCAATTATGGTTTCGTGCTATCCTTTTGTCATCATGATAATTGTCTGGGTCGTTTTTATTCGCTTCCGCTCGCGTATTTCGTTTGGGTCGGCGACGCGTCCTGGGACGTCGCGTTCTTTACGACCCTTGAAGGGGTGTCGCGAGCCCGTTGGGGTTCGGGGCGTGACATCCCCGTTGATTTGGTATCAGAGCATGGTCTGCTCGATCCAAGACGGTCGAGACCTGGAGTGATAAGGAGCGATAACTTTGGGGTAGCCAGTTAGGGAGACTCATGTGCTATGCGTACCCCAGACAATGTGATTGTGATTGCTGC
Source organism: Syzygium aqueum (assembly GCA_031216185.1). Classification (NCBI taxonomy): domain Eukaryota; kingdom Viridiplantae; phylum Streptophyta; class Magnoliopsida; order Myrtales; family Myrtaceae; genus Syzygium; species Syzygium aqueum. The sequence continues at coordinate 21,357,291 of CM062241.1, read as the reverse complement.
TTGATTTTATGCAATAACGTGTGAAATGCAGGTGCGTCAGGACTTGAGGTAAGTGTCGAAACCCTGTTGGTTGTCATGGAGTGATGTTGTGATTGGCTGTTTGTTTGGTAAGTTGTATTGCGACGCACTGCCTAGGTTGTAGACTGGTATAATTGGCCTAGATTTCTAATTTCTGCATAGACCTTATCAGGTGAGTGTTTGTAAGAATCAGTAAGATGGACGGTCAAGGTAGCGGTCAGGATAGCGGTCGAGGTCGAGGTCAAGGTCGAGGTCGAGGTCGAGGTCGAGGCCGAGGTCGAGGAAGAGGTCGTGTAGCCCCGCAAGCTGGAGTGACGGGAGATCCTAGGCTGGATGAGATGTGGAGAGTGCTTGAGGAAGCAGGGTTCTTAGCAGGAAGGCAGGCTGGAGAAAGGAGTGCTACTGTTGCTACTGCAGCTGCCAGTGAGATCGTTGGGAACAATGGGAATCAGGAGGATAATGCAGTTGGTGGAGATCCTGGCTTGGTGCGAGTGAACACGGTCAGGCCGATGTCCAAGCTAGTGGAGCAGTTTCTGAGATTGAAGCCCCCGAAGTTTGATGGAAAAGGTGACCCTGAGGCTGCACCAAGATGGATAAAGGAGCTGGAGAAGGCTTTTGAAGTGCTCGGATGTACTGAGCAAGAAATGGTGACGCTGGCAGTCTACCAGCTTCAGAACAATGCCAGTGACTGGTGGAGGGCCACCAAAGGCCAGGTATTTCCCACGGGTACTGCTCCGAGTTGGGCTGTCTTTACTGAGGCCTTCAATGGCAAGTACTTCTCGGAGAGTGCTCGAGAGCAGAAGTTGGCTGAGTTTATGAGACTTCGTCAGGGCCAGTCATCAGTGGATCAGTATGAGGCAGAGTTTGCAAGGTTGTCCAAGTTTGCCCCCAGGATGGTGGAGGATCCAACGGACAAGGCTAGGAGGTTCCGGGATGGGCTGAGGCCGGACCTTCGCACTCAGATGATCTCCTTGAACTTGAGGAGTTATAATGAGATATATGAGAGGGCTCAAGCAATTGAGCGGGATCAGTCAGACAGGGCTGTCGCTTCTGGATCGCGGTACGCCCCGACCAGGGACAACCGTCAGCTGGGGAAGAGGCCCATGTCGGGAAACAGTCGCTTCGTACCACCAGCTCGGAGGAACATTGGAAAACCGAATCGCCATCAGAACGCCCCATGTAGACTATGTGGAGGAAGGCACGGCCATGGACCTTGCCCAACTAGGGGCGGAGCCTGTTTTACATGTGGAGGGAGAGGCCATCAGATGAAGGACTGCCCCAACAATAGGCAAGCTGGACCGCCTATATTGCCGCCACCGCCGCCCCGGAACGGAAACCAATTTAGAGCTGCTCAGCCGGCAAATCAGAACAGGCCGCCAGCCCAAGGACGAGTGTATGCAGTGGCAAGGAGGGAAGCGCAGGATGCGCCGGGCGTGGTCACAGGTACGGTCTCTCTCTGTGATCATGCTGCTTATGCCTTATTTGATCCGGGGGCGTCGCATTCCTTTATTTCTAAGCAGTTCGTTGAATTATCTGGGATTGAACCGATGCCGCTTGATGTTGCGTTGTGTGTTGCTACTCCGCTGAATGATAAAGTGCTGATTTCGTTGGGTTGTCCCGATTGTAAGTTAGTGATTGGCGATAGGGAAGGGAGGATAGATTTAGCAGTATTGCGTATGCACGACTTTGATGTGATAGTCGGTATGGACTGGCTAGGCAAGCAGAAAGCTGTTATGGATTGTAGTAGCAAGGTAATCCAATTTAATCCGATTGGACAGCCTAGATTTGAGTTTGCGGGAAACCGAGGAGGAACCTCGATCCCTTGGATTTCGTCGCTCGAAGTAACGAAGCTGTTGGTTGAGGGATGCCAAGGATTCTTGGCAAGTGTGGTCGATTCGACAGTTGGAGAACCGAGGCTAGAGGATATAGCCGTGGTGTGCAATTTTCCCGATGTTTTCCCTCAGGAATTGCCGGGACTGCCCCCTGACAGAGAGGTGGAGTTCGCAATCGAGTTGGCCCCAGGTACGGAACCGATTTCGAAAGCACCTTATAGGATGTCGCTGTCAGAGTTGAAAGAATTGAAGGTCCAAATGCAAGAGTTATTGGACAAGGGTTTCATTCGCCCTAGTGCGTCTCCATGGGGAGCGCCAGTTTTGTTCGTAAGGAAAAAGGATGGATCATTGAGATTGTGCATCGACTACAGGCAGCTGAACCAGGTGACCATCAAGAATAAGTACCCGTTGCCAAGGATTGAGGACCTATTTGACCAGTTGCAAGGGGCGTCAGTATTTTCTAAGATCAACTTGAGGACCGGCTATCATCAATTGAAGATCAAGAAGGAGGACGTGCCGAAGTCGGCGTTTAGAACGAGGTATGGGCACTATGAGTTTACGGTGATGCCGTTTGGACTGACGAACGCTCCTGCAGCCTTTATGGATTTAATGAATTGAGTATTCAAGGAATTCTTGGATCAGTTTGTGATCGTGTTTATCGATGATATTCTGGTGTATTCGAAGAGTCCTGCCGAGCACGAGGTGCATTTGGAAAAGGTTCTACGGACCTTAAGGGAGCATGCACTCTACGCCAAGTTTAGCAAGTGCGAGTTCTGGCTTCATCGAGTGGCTTTCTTAGGACATGTGGTATCCGGAGAAGGAATTGCAGTGGACCCGGCGAAAGTTGAAGCCGTTGTGGATTGGCCGAGGCCAACAACAGTAACCGAGGTACGGAGCTTTTTGGGCTTAGCAGGATATTACAGGCGTTTCGTGGAAAGATTCTCAGCAATAGCGATGCCTTTGACGCGTTTACTGAAGAAGGAGACAAAGTTCGAATGGACGGATAAGTGCGAGAGGAGCTTCCAAGAATTAAAACAGAGACTGACAACCGCGCCAGTATTAACGATCCCGTCAGGACCGGGAGGATATGAGATTTACAGTGATGCGTCATTGCGAGGATTGGGATGCGTGCTCATGCAACATGGGAGAGTAGTGGCATACGCATCGCGGCAATTGAGGCCGCATGAGCAGAATTATCCAACACACGACTTGGAGCTGGCTGCGATTATTTTCGCTCTTAAGATTTGGAGACACTACCTGTGTGGGGAGAAATTTCAGATTTACACGGATCATCAAAGTCTAAGGTACTTGTTCTCCCAAAAGGAATTAAATTTGAGACAGCGCCGATGGATGGAACTCCTTAAGGATTATGACTGTGATATATTGTATCACCCTGGAAAAGCTAATAGGGTGGCGGATGCACTGAGCCGGAAATCGAGCATCGCGCACATGATGGTCAAGGAGTGGACCCTGTTAGAAGGGGTTCGAGATTCAGGATTTAAGTTTGAAGTAAGTCAGGTCTCGAGTTTACTTGCTGCATTGAGGATTGAACCGGAAATACAGGCTAAGATTAAGGCTCTTCAATCGACGGACCCGGAGATACAGAAGATTGTGAGTATGGATGCCGCAAAAAGGAAGACGGATTTTCATGTATCCGAGGAAGGGATTCTAAAGTTCCGAGGACGATTATGTGTGCCCAATGATACAGAACTGAAGGAAGAGATTTTGTCTGAAGCACACCGTAGTGCATACAATATTCACCCGGGGAGTACGAAAATGTATCAGAATCTACGACAGCATTATTGGTGGAACGGCATGAAGGTGGACGTGGCCAAGCATGTGGCTAAGTGTTTAACGTGCCAACAAGTGAAGGCGCAACACTGCAAGCCGGGTGGACTGTTGCAACCATTGGAAATTCCCGAGTGGAAGTGGGAACACATCACGATGGATTTTGTAATGGGATTGCCAAGAAGTCAAAGGGGTCATGATTCGATTTGGGTGATAGTTGATCGGCTGACAAAATCAGCGCATTTTCTACCGGTGCGAAAGGATTTCGCCTTGGAAAGATATGCCGACTTGTATGTGCGACATATAGTTCGCCTTCATGGAGTACCAGTGACGATCACTTCGGACCGTGATCCAAAATTTACCGCCACCTTTTGGAAAAGTCTTCATACGGCATTAGGAACGAAGCTGCAGTTTAGCACGGCCTATCATCCCCAGACGGATGGCCAGTCGGAAAGAACAATCCAGACTTTGGAAGACATGCTGCGAGCTTGTGTTTTGGATTTTAAGGGTGGCTGGGAGGAACAGCTGCACTTGGTTGAATTCGCTTACAACAATAGTTTCCAGCAGAGTATCAAGATGGCGCCGTTTGAAGCATTGTATGGCAGAGCCTGCAGAACACCGGTTTGTTGGGATGAAGTTGGTGAAAGGAGCATTACAGGCCCGGAGTTAGTGCAACAGTCGACTGAGACAGTCAAGGTTATCCGGGACAGACTCAAAACAGCTCAGAGCCGCCAAAAGAATTATGCAGACAGGAGACGTAAGCCATTGGAGTTTCAAGTCGGGGACCACATATTCCTCAAAGTATCGCCGATGAGAGGACTATCTCGGTTTGGTAAGAAAGGGAAGTTGAGCCCGAGGTACGTGGGCCCATTTGAGGTCTTAGAGAGAATAGGCACTTTGGCTTATCGTCTCGCGCTACCGCCGAATTTGTCTCAAGTGCACAACGTGTTCCACGTGTCTATGCTAAGGAAATATGAACCAGACCCGACCCACGTGCTGAACTATGAGGAAATAGACGTGGACGACAGGGTGTCGTACGTGGAGAAGCCAGTTCGGATCGAGGACAGACTAGAAAGAGTGTTGAGAAACAAGAAAATCCCGATGGTCAAGGTTATTTGGGAGCACCATGGGACCGAAGGCGCGACGTGGGAAAGTGAAGAGTTGATGCGACACCAGTACCCCCATTTGTTTGAATAGTTGGGTTGGGTTGTAAATTTCGAGGACGAAATTTTTGTAAGGGGGGAAGAGTTGTGACATTCTGAATTTTGGCCCGTTTTTGGGGTTTATTAAACGTATAATTTGTCAGTGCGCTTATAATTGAATCTCGCCCGGGAACTGATCACTCTCGGGTTTTTGTTTTTAAATTAGAGATTTTTGTTAGAATCGCACTCGATCGAATTTGGTCGTTATTTTAGACTCCAAACTTGGCAGCCAATTTCCGGGAGTTCCGAGTCGAATTAAATTGGACGGTGTCGATTTTTGTGTGGCCAGCGTCAATATTGCCGGGAATGTGTGAAAAATGGATTTTCGACCGGGTGCGACTTCGGACTAGTAGACCTCCCTCGTAGTGTATTTTTCGAGTCGTTTTATTTATATATTACGTTGGCCCTTGCCCTAGTATTTTTCTAGGATTTATTTGGACCATCGGATTATTTTCGGGTTTAAATTCGGACCACCCGATCGTACTCGAGGGCCGTTAATTTCCCTCTCTTCTCTCTCTCCCCCCTGGACGCGCGCGACGTCCAGGTACACGCCCGCCGTTCCCCTTCCCCTCTTCTCCTTCTCTCTCTCTCTCTCTCTCTCCCTTTTTCTTCTTCTCTTCGCCCGGTACACGGCAACGCCATGCAGCCGTGCGTTCCCCTCCCCCATGCACGTCTGCCGCGCCCTCCCCCATGCACGCCCGTCCCTCTCTCTTCCCTTTCATCTCCCTCTCTCTCTCTCTCTCTCTCTCTCTCTCTCTCTCTCTTTCTCTTCTCCCCGTACACGGCAACGCCATGCACGCACGCACGCCCCCTGCACGCCCGCAGTGCCCCTTCCCCATGCAAAAAACCCCCCCTCTCTCTCTCTCCTCTCTCCTTCCCCTCTTTCTCTTTCTCTTCTCTCTTCCGCCGCTCTCCTTCCTTCCCGACTGGCCGAACCGTCGCCGCTGCTTCTGCTTCTCCTTGCTGCAGACGCCGACCGTGAGCCCAGCCGTCCGCCTAGCGCCGCCGTGGCCCGACGGTGCTGCACCGCCGCTCGCCAGCCGCCGTCGGCCCGTCGACCGCTCCCCCTTCCTCCCCCGACCACCTCCACAGCCCTCTCCACCTCCACAACCCTCTCCACCTCCGCAGCCCTCACCCGACGACCCTCCGCCTCCGCCCGACCACCCTCAGCCTCCGCCCGACGCCGCCCCACCGACCGTCGACGCCACCGTCCTCCCCCGCGCCGCTGCCGCGCCGCCGTGACGCCTGGAAGCTCCGGCCAGCGCTGCTTCTTTCTCCTCCGAGCGCACGAGCTCGGCTCGCCGCTGCGTCCGGCGAGCCCCGGGCGTCGTCCAGTCGCCCGGCCGGCCTCCCCAGCGCCGCCCCGACGCCTGAACGCCACCGCCGCCGCCGCAGAGTGCCCTCACGGCCGCACCACCCCGCCCCGGCTCACTCTCTCTACTCCTCTGTGGCGTCCGCCGCTCGCCGACGCCGCCCCAGCCTCTGTCCGACCGTAGCCAAGCTCGCCTGAGCCGCTGCCGCCATGCCGGAGCCGTCTCAGCCGCTGTCCAGGCTCGCCGACGTCACCCCGAGCCGTCTCAGCCGCTGACCAGCCGTGGCTGAGCCGTCCCGGCCCCTGTTCCGCCACCCCCGAACCATTCCGGCCACTGTCCAGCCGCGCCGGAGCCTCTCCAGCCACTGTCCGCCATCCCCGGAGCTCCCCAGCCACTGAGCTGCCCTTCCCGGAGCTCCCCAGCCCCTGTTCAGCCACCCCCGAGCCATTTCCGGCCACTGTCCCGCCGTGCCGGAGCCCCCCAGCTGCTGTGCCGCCGCGCCGGAGTCCCCCAGCCGCTGTGCCGCCGCGCCGGAGCTCCCCCAGCCAAGTCCCGCGCCTGTGGCCGAGCCCCGCGCCCGTCGCCGCGCCCGTGGCCCGTCGCCGCGCCCGTGGCCGAGCCCCGCGCCCGTCGCCCGTCCCGCTCGGCCATTGGCCCGTGTGCCCGGCACACTGCCCGTTCAAGCCAAGACGTCGCCCGGCCCGTCGCCCGTCCCACTCGGCCGAGCGCCCCCGGGCACACCGCACGGCCACCGCGCCTGTGCACCAGGCGCACCGACCGGCCACCGTGCCCGTGTGGCCCGTTCCCGCGCCCGGTCCGGTACTGTTCACTTGGGCCATTTCGGGCCCGAGTCGATTTTTCCCGGGCCAAAATTTGGTAAGTGAAATCCTAAGCCCTACTTAGTATTTTGGGTATTTAATTGACTTGTCTCGGGTTAGAACGGTTAGGGCGCTCGATAATCTAGTTAGTTTACATTATGATTGGGTTATTTTCAATTGAGTTTGATTTGCATGGTTGAATTAGATAATTGTGCATGGTAAAATGTGAATTTCGGATTAAGTGGTGACTATTGAATGTCGATGCAATTGGCTTGAATTATATTCGTTGGATGGCGTGTGTTTGCTTGTCGGTTTGAGCCCGGATCGATTGGAGGGCTACGGACTTGGGACGTGTTGACGGCGGTCCGTGTGAAGGCATGAACGGCCGATGGGCCAAATGGATGCGGGCTTGAGACGTGTTGACGGTGGCCCGTTAAAGGTGTGATAGACCGGGACGTGTTTACGTCGGTCATTGGAATGATTGATTATGTGGCTTGGGACGTGTTGACGGCGGCCACTGGATAGTATGATTGACATGGCTTGGGACGTGTTGACGGCGGCCATTGGTTTGAGGGATTGGGCGGCTTGTGAGCCCGCGAGAGGAAAGTCGGTTAGACGCGCGCATGCGATCGGAGTGTGATTGAAACGGCTGTTGAGTGTGACTGATTGGCTGGTTGAGCGTGTGATTGGAATGGCTAGTGGCGCGTGTGATTTGCTGGGATGATTGACTGATTGCGAGTGGGAAGTGTGTGTCGGGTGGTTGTGATATAATGTTGGATTATCCTTGTTCTGACTAATGTGCAGGGTTTGTTCAGGATCCGAGGCGAGGTAAGTGTCGTGTGAATTTTATTATATTGCCTGGTGATTCGCCTGTTTGACTTGTCTGGGTACGCAATAGCCTAGGTGGGGTTTAGGGTATCGCTTATTGAGACTCGTTCTCACGGTTATTATATAACCACTTTCAGATCCGCGACCGTGATCGATTCGGAGATGCCGCCGGAGTACCACAGGGATTGAAGGATAGATTAAATTACCCTGTCTTTTGAGTGCCTTTTTGTAGAGGAGATAAGCTTGTCAACCACCGCCCCCTTTTGAAAACTGTGGTTTAAAAGTTTGTAGCCTGGATTATCGTTTTGTAATAGTGACTACTATTTGATGTTATGCAATTATGGTTTCGTGCTATCCTTTTGTCATCATGATAATTGTCTGGGTCGTTTTTATTCGCTTCCGCTCGCGTATTTCGTTTGGGTCGGCGACGCGTCCTGGGACGTCGCGTTCTTTACGACCCTTGAAGGGGTGTCGCGAGCCCGTTGGGGTTCGGGGCGTGACACCTTACATTTTCACTACACCGCACACACTACCCGCTGCTCGGACCTGGGTGGCATAGGTTTAGGATGGTACTGAGATAGTGGATACCCCGACCAAAACCATGTGGTACGGGTCGCCCTTCTCGGTCCCGAAAATTTTTTTCAAGGTGTCATTGAGTACCCACCACGGTTGTATCCCACTCAACCCGGGTCGGCTCTTTGACCAAGTCGGAGTCAGGGGAATCCTAGCCTAACCACCACCATGACTGGTTTAGCTCGGTAATCCTCTCGTCTCCACTTTGCAAGCCAGAGTCTAGATAGAAATCGAACCTTACATTTAATGCACATGTCTATGTGATTGCCCTTTTCCTACCCAATGAAGTAAGTGTTCTAAACCTTTATTTTGCAATTTACTTACTTTTTCGTACATGTGGTTGGTCCATGATAGGTCTAAGTCGATCATAATTTTTGAAAGCAAAAATCATTAATTTTTTTTTTCAAAGGAAAAGAAAAAGAAAAAATAAAACTTTGAAGAAATTACTTTCAATTTTTATTATCATTTTTCTGGATCTGTCATAAATCATTATTTCTAAAGAAATTTGCCACCATTTTCACAAATACATGGAATAATGAAAAATGTCATGAAAAATGGAAATAAAAAGGAACGATTAGACTAAGTCATAGACCGATCGTTTTGAGGACGCATACTTACCATGCTCTATTTTTCAAATTAGGTAACCACGGGCCGATCACGATCACCTATTCGTACACAGTCAAGAGTTAGAATGGGCGATCAAACTGAGTTGCAGGAGCGTGTTGTCGGTATGGAAGACCAGATCAAGCAACTTGCTGTCGCAATGCAACAAATGACCGCTGAGATCAAGGCTCTTCGGTCGATCCCTGTTCCAGCACCCCCTGAAGCATCAGTCCTGAAGCATACAAGTGGAAAGAACGTTGACGTTGAGGAAGATGATGATATTCCCGAGTTAGAAGATGACCCCGTCCAAATTGTCGTCAACAAACCCAAGCCTGATGAACGGGTTAATAAGCTGGAAGAGAGAATTAAGCAGCTGGAGGGTTCACAGGACTCGCCCTCGATTGATTTGTCCTTGTACTTGCAGATCAAAATCCCAAAGAAGTTCAAAATGCCGGACTTCGACAAGTACAATGCACCACTTGTCCAAAAGCTCACCTGCAGTTGTACCACGTACAGATGACTTCGTATGTGGACAACGAACTCCTGATGATCCATGCATTTTAAGCCAGTTTGACGGGTCCTGCTTTGAACTGGTATCTCATGAAGAAGATAAATGGCCTCAAAACCTGGAAGGAGGCTAGTGACGCATTTCTAAAGCAGTACAGGTTCATAACCGACATCATTCCTACCCGTGATGATCTCGAACGTGCTCAGATGAAAAAGACTAAGTCCTTCAAAGATTATGCTACCAGATGGAGAAATCTGGCTCTCATGTTGTCCCGGAACCCATAGACAGTGAGTTGAAGAGGATGTTCGTGAAAACTCTCCCGTTCGAGTACCGTAACCGGATGGTGGCCATTCCTGCTGACAACTTCAATCAACTTAGCCCCATTGGCGAACAGATTGAGATAGGGCTGAAAGATGAATGGTTTGTAGAGCCGTCTTCCTCGACTAGAAGGTTTGGTACAAGGAAGGAGGAAGAGCCGACACCTAAAGTGAACGTGACCTATACCCAACCGGGCCGGCGGAATGTTAATCCTGCCCCATCAATCCAAGTAGTAGAAGCTCAGCAACAAAACACGGGTCGTCAACCGTTTCAGAGGAGGAACAACAAGAGACAATTCACCCCCTTTCCCGGGTCATTGTCTCAAGTGCTGGCGGTGCTCCGGAAGAAAGGTTTACTCACCACCGAGCCAAAGCGGCCCAATCCTGAGCAGTTCCGTAACTTCGACCCGTCGAAAAAATGCGATTATCACATGGGCGAGCTGGGACATTCAACCGACGATTGCTACGCCCTCAAGCACCGAATCCAGAATCTCCTCGACACGAAAACGTTCTCATTCCAACCCGCTAAGCTGAATGTTCAGAGTAACCCGCTCCCCGATCACGCGGGCAATGTGAATGCCATATTCAGTTTCGATGCTGGTCGAGGTCAAGGTCAAGGAGATGGACAGCAATCCGAAGAAAAGCCAAATGGTGAAGAACGTAGCCATGGAAATGCCCAAAATAATGGAGAACTCGGGCGTGGTAGGCTGCTCCCACACATTCGCACCACATTCCCTGGCCCTGCAAGAATGATGCACGAGGAGAAGGAGGTGATTGACACTCTGGGGCAGCCGAGCGGCAAGTTCGACTACTATGTGAAATACTCAGCACCCCCGAGCTTCTATGCTGACCCCCGTGACATTGTCCCTGACGGATGGAGAGGTATGGATGATCTAACACCTCAAAAGACAGAAGATTCAGAGGATGTCATGGATGAAATCACTGCCCTGTTCGATGATATCTTTATTGGAACCATCAAGGAAGGACCGTTAGAGGGAATGGGCACAAGCCCATAAGAGTAAAATCTTTAATTTTTCGCACACTCCCCTGCGTGGGAATTTTTACTACTTTCTAGGATTTGCCCCGTTTTGGGTGCTGCTTTCATTTCCGTTTCTAGGTTTTGATTGTCGCATTTTTCATTCAATAAATGTAATTCATTTCGAAAGAATCAATGAAATTACAAGTTTTTATTCTCATTTTGAGGGCATGTTGAGGTATATCAAACCAGCCCGGTGATGATATCCAACCGATAAAAGAAAATATAGTCCAAGGAGAATTCTGAGGCCTGGGCTTCTTCATGCTTCCTTGTGTTAAAATTTTTTCGAAATGAATTTCAGAAAATCAAAAACACAGAAAAATTACAAAAATTTACAAAAAAAAATGCAATGTTTAGCCATGTTTGTCCTTCTGAATCCCTTACTTTATGTTTCAGGGGCAATCTTGTGACATGTAAGGGTATGGGAACGGTCCAATCAGATGAATTATGCGCCGCCGAGCCTGATCCCAATGATGTCAGAGAACTCGATGATTCCTCAGACCTTCAGCGCGACTTAGAGCTTCATGAAAAGCCCAAAGTCCTCATATCAGACCAAACTGTCATCGTTAATCTGAGTGATTCTGGAGAGACCAAAGAGGTGAAGATAGGGGCAACTCTTCCCGAGAGTAAGACGAAACGTCCAATCCAATTGCCGCATGAGTAGGTAAGTCTTTCAACCAAAAAGTGCGTCCAAGACACTTCGAGGTAAATGATCTAGTCTTGAGGAAGGTGCTGCCAGTCTTCCCTGTTCTTGGAGGTAAATTTGTTCCAAACTACATCGGTCCATATGTGGTTAAAAAGGTATTTCCCGGAGGTGTCCTGATTCTCGCAAAAATGGATGGTCGTGAGTTTTCCAATCCTGTTAATTCTAATGCTGTAAAGATGTATTATCCTTGATAAAACCTGACATTTTCCAGCAAAAGTTTTTCAGTATCTGTTTTTATGTTTTGAAATGCAAACATTTCAATGATGAATAACTGAATTCAATCAATTTTGAGATGAAATGTATGCATTAGCTTTAATTTCTGCATGGTTGTTTTGTTAATTGGTATTGTCGATTTCAAAGGGGGAAGTCTATTTAGACAATCTAATAACTCATGTGAAATGACTTGAACGTGTTGAATGAGGTACATCGGGACGATGAAAGGCAAGCCCTATCCTACACATTGTCCCATGCATTAATCCCCAGTGAGAAAAATAAAAAATCCCCAACGAGTTGAGTGGAAAAATTTCATGTCTACAAGGCAAAGAGTTCTCTCGCAAAAGGTACGGCGACCGAAATGACAAGAGGCATTTCATTTCTCTACCTTTAAACACTACAAGTTATCCCTTGTCTTGCCTCTTTGAGCCTAAATGTTTGGAGAAATTCATTCAAATTACCCCTGTCAAGAACCACCCCACATCGGGGCAAACTGGAGGTAAATCAGCATCATGAGGAAAAATGTGTAGAAATCTTCTTGCTCTCACTTGCATCAATCTTCGAGTGTTGCTTTTTCAGATGAATTCACGCAAAGTTCAAGTGCCTTAGGATGACGAAAAGCATTTCTTTCTCTATCCTACACATATTTTATCCTTTGTTAAGCCCAATTGAGCCTGCAAATTCGTTTCATACAAACCCAGTTGGTGATCATCCCCTACACTGGGGCAAGACAAAACTTGTCATTGCTCAAGCAGCACATCCAGAATACCGATAAGAGATGAAAATCCTTGAAAGTTCCAATGATAAGTCATTCAGAATGATACAGTTGGCCAGTTTTTACATTGTATGTCATGTAAAAAAAATGGAAAAAGAAAAGAGGGGGGCAGGAAAAGCAGTGTGCCCAGTAAAAGCAAGGCCAATGCCCAATAAAATGCCGAGATACGGCATGTCAAAATCCTCAGTGGACAAGTCTTAGAGAAATCAAGCGATGAATTCTCGAAGCCAATGGAACATTTACCTAGAAGAAAATCTCTGGTGAAGAAGAAAACCGGTGACAATGCCAAGATGATCACCAACTTATTCACCCCAATTATATACATTTTGAGCCTAATGATCCATTCATTTCTCAACCTATGAGCCTAACCTACGTTACGTCCCTTGCAAAGTCTCTTCAGATTAGGTCACTTGAACTAACGTAGAATTTCGGATGTTTATAAGCTTAGCTCGAAGAAGTGCGAGCAAGTCCATTTCTATCTCATTTTGCAGGGTTCTTGACTTGTAAATCCGAAGACAATTGAAGAGTATTTTCTTTCAAAAGCCTCGACTCGAAGAGTCTCATTTGTTAAGCCATTGACCAAACCCACATACGGTCCCAAGTAAAGACCTCTTGGATTGGTAACGTCGTACCGCTTGCGAGAGTACTCAGACCCTTGTCGACATGATGGTGAGATGGAGAGATTATCAATAAATCAGCCTTTTCAATGAGAATGAGTGAAAGACCTTTCGAACCGGAAGTCCCTCATTAGACATTTTCAAGATATCTGCTTGTGAGTTCGGATTGTCTTGTCATAATTTTTCCCCAGCGAAGTTTGTAATCCCAATTTGACAAAACCATCGTGCATGAAAATCAGTTGAATTCATAGTACATGTGTACATGTGTTCTTGATAGTGCGAATACATATTACATGTTGCTTAAAACTGTGTCTAGCAGGAGACACACTCTCGAGAGTCAGAGATATCACCAGGTAAGTATATCTCTATATCCCTAACCTGTACGAGCAATCGTCAGGTCCCATATTTGATCATTTTGTTGCAATCTCTAGATGCCTTTGATGATGTGCAGGTGTCTATTGATCAAGCCTTTTCAGGTACCTTTGATAATATCCAGGTACTTTGTCAAGGAAACCTCGAACATTTGGGCTAGTCCCACTGTTCAACAAAATCAGATTGTTGCAATCTCCAGAAGATTCCCCCGTGACGCACCTGTGGCGATGTATAGGTGAAGCGGCCAAATCTTTACTAGTGTCTATGGCGATGTATAGATGTCTAGTAAAGGTCGGAATTCTTCTTTAATCTCAGGTGTTCCCCCGCGATATGCCTATGGCGATGTATAGGTACAACGGCCAAATCTTTATAAGTACCTATGGCGATGTATAGGTATCTTATAAAGGTCGGAATACTCTATCCTGGATATTCCCCCGCGACTCACCTATGGCGATGTATAGGTGGAGCGGCCAAATCTTTATGAATACCTATGGCGATGTATAGGTATTTCATAAAGGTTGGAATATTCTCTCAACCCCAGGTTTTCCCCCGCAATTCACTTATAGCGATGTATAAGTGAGGCGGCCAAATCCTTATGAGTACTTATGGCGATGTATAGGTATCTCATAAGGGTCGGAATATCCTCTTTAGTTCCCCCGTGATGCACCTATGGCGATGTATAGGCGCAGCGGTCAAATCTTTACAAATACCTATGGAGATGTATAGGTGGTTTGTAAAGGTCGGAACGTTTTTGCATTTTTTTATCTCACGAATCCAGGTGATGATTGGATACGTTGAGCTTTCTTTGTGTTCGTGTGTTTTGACTTAACTGCAGATTACCCACATTCATCAACAGTTTATCAGGCAATACCTATGGGACTGAGCCCAGACATTTGCCAAATAACAAACAAAGTTGAGTCATACCTCGAATTGCATTATCTCGTACCAGTCAGGTAAGTAATTCCATGTATGTTTTCTTTTCATGTCAGCATGCATCATTTCTTAATGCATTAAAAAATGGGACTCATAATCCCGACAAAAATAACATTCATTGCATTTGCATAGTTGAAATTTAGGTATCATTTAGTCTTTGAATACAACCTCTGCGAGCTCACCTTCAAAGAGGGGCAGCTGTTGACACCTAAATTTTGGCACAACCATCTAGTCGTAATTTGCATCGAAAAATTAGGGATTAAATTTTTAACCCCTAAACAAAAATATTTAAATTGCATAACATGTAATTTAGGTTCATTTTAATTTCATTGCATTTTTGCATCGGACTGATGATTGCGAGCAAGCTTAAAATTCACCGAACAAAAAACGGGATACTCGGGAATGCAAGGGTGATTCCAGCGAAGGTCTTCGCTGTTGCTGTTTCCTGATGTCAACCTCCCCCGAACGACGACCATCAACGTTGCTGCCTCTGCATGCCCTCCCGTCGCTGCTGTTGCTCCACGTCCAATCAACAGAAGAGCAGCCACGTCTGCTCAGAAGACGTCAAAGGAGGAAGACGTGATCCCAACGCCCCTGCACCAGTCCACGTTGACAAGCCCCGCTGCTGTTGCTTCACGCTGCTTCACGTCTGACTTCCCTAGTCAACCGAGGAGGAAAAATTGCTGCTTCGTGGACTCCTGCATGGCTGCTTCGTTATGACTACCAACGAAGACGCTCCTGCACCAGCGTCAACCGAGAAACATCTTGCCGAGAAGACCAACGAAGACGCGAAGAGCCCCCCATGCAGCGTCTATAAATTTTTTCGTTCAACCGTGACTCTCCTTCGTCCAATAACGTCGTTGCTCTCTGACCGTGGGCTCCCTGCACGGTCAACGTTTGTTGCTTCTTCACCGAGATAGCCAATCTTTGTTGACTCCTACTTCACCGAGACGTGAAGATTTTCCCCCATGCAGCAGCCTTGAAGGTCATTCCCTCCGCTCAATCGAAACTTCGCTGCACACGCCACAACACAGCCGTTGTTCGGGGACCGGCGAAGTCACCGAGCCTGCCGTCGTGCCGTTCCCGACGCCGGCCACCCGTCGTCTTCGACGCCCACACCGCCGCTGTCCTCGACGCCGCCGTTCCCGGAGACGCCGCGTCGATATCGCGCGTGAGCCACCGTTCCCGACGTCACCGTTGCCGTTGTCCGATCCCGATCCGCAAGCCCGAGCTCGATCCCGATTGATTCGAATTTGGAAATATTTTCAAATTAGGTAACGATCATTATCCGATGTATTTTCAGAATATTCTAATTTCCTAATTTGAATTGTTTGGAATATTGCATGAACATCTGGTAGAAATCTAGGTATATTTGAATATTGTTCTAGATATCCGCAATATTTTGAAATATTCAAAATTAGGAAAATTTCCTAATTTGGCAAACGTATCCGAACGACTATCCGACTTTAACCCTAAAGTCCGATACACGGCGATACGGAAAATCATTATCCTATTCATAACCACTTGAATACGATAATGATTTTGATTCGCTTTCCAAATTTGAACGATCAATTATCCATTAATATCTATAACCCTATAGATATGACCGATAATTTGATTCTTGTGCCTAATCCGAGTTTGAAACGAATTTGGCGGATCGCGTGGTTGATTTGAATTGATTTCTATCTTTACTTGTTTGATTGTTTTCCTTTTCAAATAAAACAGAAAATTCAAAAAAAAAATATTAGTTAGAGTTGGAATTAGAATTTTTGCATGTCTAGGAATTTTGAATATGTCTAGAGGATAGAGTAATTATTTAATTTAAATTAGGGCGTGAGACGATCTAGTTCCTAGTTTAAATTAAGTAATATTCTAATCTTAATAGATTATTTCAGCAATTTAATAATTCCGAATTTTACATAAAAAATCCCAAAAATAAATCATTCCAGAGTAGATTAGGTCATCGTAGGTTGCACGTTATTTCAGGTATTTTTGAATTCCGAATTTCAATAGAAAATACCAGAAAGAGAAGTCGTTAGGTTGTATGTTAATTTAGGCATATTTTTTATTCCGAATTTGATTGATAAAAAATACCAAAAATAAATCATTCGCACGTCATTAGAATTAGGTCACGTCGTCGCGTGTCATATAGTGTGCATGTTAGGTTACATTAATTGCATGTCATTCTTGCACGTCATTGCATATAGGTTAGATTTCATTTAAATAAAGTGAAAATCCAAAAAAAGAGAAGTTGAGTGATTGTTTGTTAACTAGAAATCATATTAAGGTGTTTGATGTGATTTTCTAGCTAACAATGCAGATGTTTGCGTTGGTTCGAGGTAAGTTGTTCTCCTAAGCTTGCAATTTATTTAATGCTTTGATTATTGGGTATTAAATTGGTGGTTTGCGCACCCGCATGAACATCTCACATGTTAGTGACATAAGTTAAAATGGATCCAAACTGCCTGCCAAAATATTTTTGAAATGAAAAGGTACCGAAAGGGCGTTAGACTAGATCTAGCGTAATCAAGTCCCCGAGCTTAGAATCTCTGGTTCGTAGAAATAAAACATATCTCTCTATATTTTATTTAGGTTTCTAATCAGCCTACTGTAAAATTATTAGTGGCGACTCCAAGCATGAAAACATTTGCACTTTAAGAACTTAAACCCTAAGTTGCGAATTGGTAGGGCTTAGGAGGGTCCGAGTTAAGTTCAATCTTAATAATCCATTAGCCCGAGAAATTGATAAAATTTTTAGGGTCGCGACAATGATAATAACAAATCGGCCCATCACTATCCTAAGATCAGCCTATACTGGCTAAAAATGTCACCTCGACGACTTTATGGTCGAAAGTCAGTTCGCAATCGAATTCCTCTAGTCATACGGATTTAAATCCCCCATTAACCTTTCCCTAATGGCTAGTATCCCAAGAATGATTAGTTCCGGTCGAAACTGCCTGCAAGTACATTAATAAAATCAGCTATTTCATAAATCCCAACTGGGCGAAATTTCGGAATGTCACACCACTACCCTAAGTTTTAGTCAATTGATGGAATTCAGATTGGTGGTGCCAAAGCAATGTGCCATGATTTACATACAACAATTTATAGGATCAGGAAAAGTCTGCATAAGATCGAACAATAGCGAAATGTAGCTCATTTACGAAACTGAGACTTTTGCTAATGCAAAATACGAGTAAGGCCGAAATGCACCTTTGATTTTTGCGATCCGGAGTGAAGTGCTGCAAACCTCTGTTTGCACAAACTCGAGCAAAGTCCCACAAAGCACCTCTGTTTGTGCAAACCAGAGCGTCCCGCAGTGCACCTCTGTTTTGTTGTGCGAAGTGGAGTTTTGCACTTCCATAACAAAAATTCTTTCTTCAGAAATTGAAAAAGAGAGAAAAAGAAAAGTCTATATAACATCAAACAATAGCGAAGTGCAGCTCATTTACGAAACTGAGACTTTTGCAAATGCAAAATACGAGTAGGGCCGAAACGCACCTCTGATTTTCGCGATTTGGAGCGAAGTATTGCAAATCTCTGTTTTGTGCGAATCTGAACGAGGTCTCGCAAAGCACCTCTGTTTTGCTCAAACCAGAGCGGCCCGTAGTGCACCTCTATTTTGTTATGCGAAGTGGAGTTTTGCACTTCCGTAACAGAAAGCCTTCCTTCAGAAACTGAAAAAGAGAGAAAAAGGAAATGAGGAAGAAGAGCAAAAAGGGAATAAGAAAAAGTTTGATCAGCGGAGACAACGAGGGAAGGAGAAAGGGCAAGAGAGAAAAAGGAAACAAGGAAGAAGAGTAAAAAAGGAAGAAGAAAGAGTTTGATTAGCGGAGACAACGAGGGAAGGAGAAAGGATGCTCAATTGAAATTTCGGGAGCATTAATTGCGCTGACAAGGATGGGTTGCTTTAGCAGGCTAGGCTGACACCAACTAATTTTCCTTTTCTTATTTTGAGAAGATTCAAATTTTCACGTGTCAAAATTTCACTGGTGCTAACTGGACACATGCGTGCCACATCAGCAGGCGACCTGGCAGTATGTTCCCACCAAATATTTTCTCGTTTCCGAAAGAGTCATTGTCTCTGTACTGTCCTAACCACCGCATTCGTAGGTGACTGCTGTCGTCCTTAGCAATAAGGGGCCGTTAGCCCGGCCCTAACTTGGGTGGGCTGGGTTGGGATGGCCCATGTACTTGGGCCTAGTGGGTCGGCCCATGCACGGCCCATCCTTTTTTAACAGTGTGATGTTCGGCCACATTAATGAAAAAGGATCAACTTCTTAAGAAATTCAACCCCTCCTCCTCCTCCTCTTATTTTCACGATCGTGCTCTTCTCCTTACTTCGTAGAAAATGGCGATATCACTGTAAAGGAAATTTCCAAGCTTGGAATTCGCAATCGACCTAAATCAGCTGCAGCGCCCAACCCATTTCCCAGATGGCTCGCCAACTCCCAAAAAAACTTTCTTCGGCTTGGAAGATGTTGGACAGTGGACACCGTGGGCTGGGCTTCCCCAATGGTGAGGAGAAGGCCATCTGCACGATATGTGCCGGGAAATTATCTTTTGATATATAGTGGTGGAACATGCCACTTGAAAAGGCACCGGGACAAATGTCTCGCTGAAATTGTCAAGCCCAAGGGTAGCTCCGTTGCCTCTCTTGGAATGATCCATTGAGATTTGCATCTTACTTATTTTTCTTAATTTGAAAGTTATGTAGGTGCATTTGTTTGTATTCCCGTGATGATAAAAATGTGTTTTTAATTATTAGGTTGTAAGTTTTTTTACGAGAATGTAATGATCTGAGTTTGCTTCTTACGTATTTGTATTTTGACAATGGCAACCTGTATGGTGTTATTTGATTTTATAATGAGATGTATTCGTTTAGGTGCGAGTCTTTAGTACTATGTTATGTATTCCATTTTTGTCCGATCATCCCTACATGGAACTCACTATAAAAAATAATCATGAAGTAGGAATAATTTATTCTGCTGAAATTTCCTTAATTTTTTCCATCTTTTAATTGAATTTTAAATTAGTTTTAAAAAATATAAAAAAGAAACAAAGAAATTAAAAACCACCTTGGGCATAACGTGCTTGGGCCTAACACGGGGGCTAGCACGGCCCTTTGGGGTCATGGGCGTGTCGGCCCGTGCACAGGATTTCCCATGGTGTGCTTGGCCCGACACATAAAATTGATGGGAAAATTGTCCAAAGGAGTCTTAAATCTATTTCATTTTTGGCAATTTAGTTATAAACATTTCAATTTTGCCAATTGAGTTTTAAACCTTTTCACTTCTTGCCAATTGAGTCCAGTTGGCTAATTTTGGCCAGAAACCGCTGACGTGAACGCAGGCGATTAAATATCACGCCCCGTTCATCAAGTAAATTATCTCTCCTTCTCTTCTTGACTTTCGGATTCCTCAACCACCATCATTCTTTGAAGAATACTAGCTTCACACATTTGGGCAAACAAATTCCATCTATTAATTGATGTGCCAGTTAGTTATTGACCGTTGAATATGACCCGCTAATTGCCCCATGCCGAACTCGCTCTGCAAGGAATGATATCGATTCCGGACGTTCAAAACTTCCAACCTCGATTTTTGGCTGCTCGAAAGCCAAGAACCGTCGGTCATCAATCAAGTTCACCGAACATAGCGATCTCAAAGCTGTGAAGTATCCCAGAGTAATTGCGCATGCACGACTTTGTGATGTGATACGTGACATGATATTTCAAACAAGTCCAAATTATTTGGCTAATAAGAAGCAAGTTATTTTACTATGAATAGATGCTTGCTTACACCGAAGGAAGAAAGTTTACTGTCCTTCTCCTCTAACAAAAAGAAAACATTTAGACTATGCATCTTCGAAGTTTTTATACTAATCGACATTTTACTACCGAAAACAGAAGCCCGAAAAGGCGAACACACGACAGTAACTCGATCGACAACTTAACAACCTCCTGAATGTGGTCTAAAAGTTCTGGCCACCGAGATCACGGAGTTGTTCTAAGGTGACTCCAAAGAACGGCAAAACCGGTGGTGCTTGAACTCGAAGCTTTCGTGAGACTTGTGTCATGGTCGGTCGAAGTTGAGGATTGGTCTGCAAGCACGCGAGTGCTAGTGTTGCGACAGACATAATGTGTCGCACATCCCGGTTCGTTGGGAGCGAGAGCCGTTGGTCCAGCACATCCTTCAATGGTGTTTGCGACTTGGATTGAGTGGATGAAAATACTGACGAGACATAATCTCCCGGATGCTTTCCCATGATTGTCTCCAGTACCACAACTCCAAAGCTATATACATCACATTTTTCGGTTGGAATGTTGGAATAGGCTAGCTCTGCAATTGAAGAATTCGAAGTCCATTGATAATCTTGTCATCTATAATTAAAGATTCGGAAATTTGCTTTCAAATAATTAAGGAATTTCCAATGACAACACGAGTTGGGACAGTAAATTAATATGCTTTTGCAAAGAACATCACCTGGAGCGATGTATCCGACGGTGCCAGCAATAGTAGTCCAGTTGGTCGAATCTGGCCTCAATAATCTTGTCGTGCCAAAGTCTGAGACACGAGCCTCATAATCAGCATCCAACAAGATGTTGTTGCTGGTCAAATCTCGATGGATCAATGGAGGAAAACAGTCGTAATGCATATACGACAATGCATCCGCAACTGCTCGAACCATGTTTATCCTTTTGTCCCAGCCAAACTCTGTTGCTCTTTCATCATCATGCAGAATTGTTCTCAGGCTCCCTCTTTCGACGTACTCGTACACCAGAAAACAATGTCGTGCATGAGAGCAGAACCCGTAAAGCTTCACGATGTTGCGGTGGCGAATATTTCCTAAGGCTTCAATTTCCCTTTCAAACGGAATGATGTCGACGGTCACATCTTCCTGGGACGATGGAATTTTCTTGACTGCAACAGTTTGACCTGATGGTAGATCAGCTCTGTAAACAATGCCATAGGCCCCTTCTCCCAAATAGTACTTGGAGTCAAATCCTTCCGTGGCCTCCACGATTCGCTCGTAGAAAATTTTGCCATCAAAACTCAGAATCTTCAAGAAATCTAAATCTTTCGTCTCTGTCTGTGCATTTCTCTCTCTCTCGATAACCTTTCTTCGACGGTGATTAACAATTGCGAGAAAGATCAAGAAGGAAGAGAGAACAAGGAATCCCAAGAACGAGAGAACAAGGATAATTAAAATTCTAACTTCGCTGTGTCGATTGTGTTTCTTGCTCATGTTAGAAATATTGCATTTTTGTAATCCACTCACGTTCCCACACAGCCCTTTGTTATGCTGAACTGCTTCAAATGGAGCCTCCTTAAAAGCTTTGACATTTGGGAGAGGACCTTCCAATTCATTGTAGGACACATCAACAGAAGTTAATGCTAATAAGTCAGCAAAACTATGTGGGATGGTACCAGAGAGGTCATTGTGGGAGATGTTGAAAGTTTCTAGGACTCTCAGTTTTCCTAGATCTGGTGGTATTCTTCCAGTCAACAGATTCTGACTCAAATCAAGAACGCTTAGGAATCGTGTGTTGCCTATCTCAGGTGGAATGCTTCTTTCGATTTTATTTTGGCTCAAGTTCAAGCTCAGCAAGTTGGTGCATAGGCTGAGCTGCGGTGGAATGGCTCCGCTCAAATTGTTTGATGCCAGGTTGAGATGTTCCAGTCGAGATAAAAATCGAATTTCACTGGGAATATCACTTGTGATTCCATTGTTGTTGAGGATAAGATGTAGCAGTAGTTGCAAGCTTCCCAATTCCCTCGGAATCTTTCCGCTTAAATTATTTGAAGAAAGGTCAAGTACCTGTAACTGCGCCATCCTTCCAAATATTGGGGGTATCTCACCGGAAATGTTGTTGTTGGATATCCTTAAGCTCGTCAAATTGCGACAATGCTCCCACTTCCATGAAAGTTCGCCGTGCAAATAATTGTGGCTCAAGTCTATAAAATTCAGCTGCGGATATATTCCAAATGCTTCCGTTACACTCCCAGTAAGTTTGTTTCCTTCGAGCCTCGCTCTAACTAATGAAGTGCAATTCCTCAAGCTTTTAGGGATATGACCAGTGAAATGATTATTCTCGACAGCGAATTTTTGCAATGATCCCCCGAGGCATATATTTTCCGGCAGTTGCCCTTCGAGGGCATTACCAGCGATTTCAAAACCAGTCAAATGAACGAGCTTATTAATTTCAGGAGGCAAGGAACCGAGAAAGTTGTTATCACCAAGGCCTAACCAAGTTAAATTGGCTATGGTTCCAATTGATGCTGGGATTGAACCAGTCAAAGTATTGTCGCTCAAATCTAAATTTACAAGAGAAGTTAGTTTCCCTATCTCTTCTGGAATCAAACCTGAAAGATGATTTACGTGTAGGTGCAAGATATTCAGATTGCTCAAATTCTGAATAGATGAAGGGATATGCCCCACCAAATTATTTTCAGACAAATCTAATCCAATTAGAACGGTTAGCCTCCCGATCTCTGTAGGTATGGATCCTGAAAGTTTGTTCTCCCATAAGTCAAGATACTTCAAACTTATTAGGTTACCTATCTCTCTTGGAATGGGACCAGAAAGGTCATTTCGTGCTACAATCAATCCTGTTAAGTTGCCTAATTTTCCAAGAGAAGGGGGAATGGACCCTGAAAATTGGTTTCCATAAAGAGAGAGAAAATTTAGGCTGCTTAGGTTTCCTAGTGAAGTAGGGATCGGACCTGTGAGATTGTTTGTTCCAAAGTGAACTTCCAAAAGAGAATCTAATAATTCAATCTCCCGAGGGATGTGTCCACTCAAATAATTTCCACATAGGCCCAAAAAGCGAAGACTCTTTAGCATGCCTATACATGGAGGTATGTTTCCAGAGAGTCTATTATAACAAAAATCAAGATGCTCCAGTTTGGAAAGGTTACCGATACTCGAGGTTATCGGACCGTAGATCGAGTTGTGCTTAAAGTCAAGGCCAACCACCTTGGTCAAGTGCGAGAAGTTGAGACCATTTAAGGTTCCTCTCAGGCCAAGATTAGAAAGGTTAAGATGGATGACGAATCCGTAGTCGTCACAAGTGACACCGGTGAAGTGGCAAGAGTTGTGACCATGCCATGAAGATAGGAGAGACTGGCTGTGGTCTTCGAGACTAGATTTCCATTTTAAGAGAGCCTCTGCTTCATCCTTATGGTTGGTTGCATTGAGAGCGAAAGAAGTGGAGGAAGCAGAAATGCCTATGCCCTGAAATGGAGTGGAAACAAAGACGGTGATGTTTATGAAGAAGAGCGAGGAGAATAGGAAGAACTCCCCTAAAGAAGAAGGCTTCCACGGAAATAAGGAAGAAGCCATGATTTTGGGATGGGTTTTGAGGACGTGAGATTGTCCAGGTCTGCATGTTCTCAGCAACAACATTGGTAAGACATATATATAGATGGCAAGTCATTATCAGATGGAGCCTCAATCGAGGTCACTATGTATTATGTAATCTTTTGTTTCCCACGTGAAAATCTTTTCTTCAGGGGAAAAAGTGTTGGCAAATTTTTTAAATTAAATTTTCATCCTACAACATGCGGTTAGTCAAAAATCGTGTTAGTGTTGCAATTCGCGTCAATTCCTAACGGCATAGGACATCAAAGTTCCGATGAAATAATTAACTTACGATGCTATCAATAAGTGTCAACATGTGAATTATGCGTATCGTGTCATTTCATGTTAAGTCTTTCTTTGGATAATTCATGTTTTGTCTCTCGTCTCGGTTTACCATCAATTCGTGTTACGTAGAGTTGTTGGTTGGAGTATGCAAAATGACGATGCTGTTGAGAAAAGACTTGTGCTATGCATTATTACTAGCAGACAAATAATTCCCCGAAACGATCTTATCATCGCGGGGACCAAGAAGTCAACGGGTGGTTGACTCGGCATACTAAATTCATGACCATGTATATCCGGTTTCATCGCATTCTGCTCAGAACGCCGGCATTATCTCCAGAAGACTTCGAATAGTCTACACTAAACATAGCGGACTTCGCCCAGACCAGGCGAGGGCACGGCAGCCCTCGCTTGTGGCCAGTGATGGTCAGCTGACGACCTCGCCGGCTGCTGATTTCTAAAAAAAGAAAAAAATATTTTTAAAAAATCTGAAAAAAATTATAAATTTTGTCCACGTCAGCGTTAGCGGTCTCACGTGGGACTCTAGCGTCCACGTCAGCGATTTCCCATTTAAATTGGCCGGATGAATTGAATTGATACTAATGTAAAAAGATTTAGGACTAAATCGGTCTAATTAAAAAGTTTAGGACTGAATTGGTACCAATGCAATAGATTTATGACTTTTTTTTTATACTTTTCCCGGTACGTGAGCATGCTATATGGCTCAACTTCGTGGGAGTTTTACCCACTTTTGTACTAGATTGATGCTCTGCTTGCACAAGAATGAATTTTACTTGGATTTTATTTGAACAATGTGCAGAAGGCACTTGTTAAGTAACAAAATAACAAAATGTTACAAATTCTAATGCACTGACTATCTCTGTGCCATGCACAATTAATCATTTGAAAATCGAATGTTTCTACGATTAAATATGTTTAACAAGTGTTTCAACGGGCACACATTAGCAAGATCTATTTTACTTTCACATGTTCACCGTCATCCATGTAGCTAGCGAAAAGTTACTCCACCTGTGGGCTTCAAGTGCCATCGAAATGGGGCCCTGTTCTGAAGAAAATCAACGGAAGGTTTCAAAGTAGACACTCTAAAGAAAATTTTTCATTGAAACATTATATCTTTTCCTTTTTCAATCAATTTAGCGTGTATTTTGCTCTCAAGACAACCACCTTGACTTACTTTTCCAAGTCTTCATTGAAATTGACATATCAAGGGAATCGGTGCAAAATGGTCGGTTTGAGTGTCAGTATTGTTGAATCACTAGTTATTCAAGTTCATTTGTGAGTCTTCTCATCTTGCTCAAGTCTTTGAGTTAACGCCAAGTCTATTATTGACAATGATTCCCGTACGGATTTTCGTTCCAAGTAATTTGATTCATGGAATCGGATTCTCTTTTAATTATTTGAGTGATAAAAAATTTCAAATATTTAAAAAAAATTCTCAAAATCTTTCATCCATCCATTGGCTTGTTAAAATTGTGATTTCCTTACGGTGATGGGGCAAAAAAAATCTCTGGCTTCCCTTTTTCTGGGGGCTTTGTTATGAACTCTTCAGTTTGACAGAAATAAAGGTAAGGGAATCAACACAAACCTTTCCGAAATAGGTCACAGCGTGTGAGATCCCACGCGTTATTATGTTTTCACCTTTGATTATATAAATTTATACAAACACATTCTTTTTTTTTGGTAAAGATTATACAAACACATTCAGTTTATACAAAATTGCAAAATTAAAATAATCTTCACACTAAGAAAAGTGCTATACAAAAATTTTAATTTTTTCCGCGTCAACGCACGTGCCATTTCCAGTTACCTTAGAAAGCGGCCAATCCGATTGGAGTCTTTGAAGGTTTCTTCTTGTGTTATTCACGGTGTAAAAAAAGGGAAGTCTGTGGTCACCCATTCCCTCTCAAACTCAATGAACGCATCTTGTTCATGCGAATCTAGTGCCTACTTCTAGATAGAAAAAATCAAGTGATAATCATTACGAGGTAGGGAAAATTGTCCAAAAAGTCCTAAATTTATTGCACTTTTGTCAATTCAGTTCGAAACCTTTCAAATTTACCAATTGAGTCCTAAACATTTTCATTTCTTGCCAATTGAGTCCATTTGGCTAATTTTGATCGGAAATCGTTGATGTGGATACCGGACAACCACGTGGTGCTGACGTGGATATTTTAAAATAATATTTTAATAATTTATGATTTTTTTCTCTTTTTTTTGTCTAGTTCTAAAATTAGGGCCAACAAGGGTGGTCGGCTGACCCTCGCTGGCTCTAGGTGAGGGTCGGCCGACCGTTGCTGGCTCTAGGCGAGGGTGTCGCGACCCTCGCCGAGATCCGTTGATGGTCACGACACCCTCGCCAAATCTAGCTAGGCGAGGGCTTGGCGTCCCTCACCCAGATCTGGCGAGGGCGTTGATCTGGCCTGGCAAGGGCTTGGCAGCCCTCGCCGGCCCCAAACAAGATCACCATCTACGACCACATAAAGGTTTTCAATTGATGAAGAAATTTAGTTATGTTAATGTATTGAGCCATGAATATCCAATTAATCTCTTCATTAGTCTGTAGGGCAAAAGAAAAGTAAAAAAGTTGCTCGGAAAAAAACCCCCCAAAAGACGGAAAAGATGGTGAATGACTATCTTCTTCATCAATTGCGGTGAGGACTTGAAAGTCATATCTGATGTAAACGCATGGACAGATGCACACCGTCCATCGCTTTGTGATTTTCTTCTTGCGCGATTCTTACTCTTACAATATTTCCAAGAAAAGAAGACCTCGAAAGTCATATATGATGTAAAGACCTTGAAAGTCATATATGATGTAACTCGTTATGGTCCGCAAGTTTTGATTGACAAGTGGAGCTTTCATAAGAGTGAACCCCAAGAAAATTCAGCTGAATGACACTATAAGCGTCGATTTTTTCGTGAGTCATGGAATCTATCGTGTTCCACCTGTTGGGCCCGAGCCGAACTTTGTGATGGACCTGACTTAGGTAAAAATTTTAGGTCAAACCCCAGATTTGAGCCCCAATTAATACCTCTACCTCTACCTCTATGATCTATTGGAAAAAGTCGAAATCGTAGTCATACTTGTATTATCATACTATTTAAAATATTTACAAATTTTCAATGATCATCTATCCTTTTTCTCATAGAGTACGACATGCAAAAGCAGGATAAGGATACTACAAGGAAGAGTAACATGAAAGGATAACAAAAAAAGATAACAAAACAAAGTGGTTAAAACTTCTCTTTCTTTTATCAAGTGCGTAGAAGGGTGTCACCACCCTCTGGCCGGGCGTTAGGTAGTGTTTCCAATGCTGTCCCCCCTCGTAGAAAATTACTAACAAGTCTGATGGACAAAGAGAGAGAGGGAGAGTGGCGCACATCCAATGTGGGGATATACGAGATGGGTACAGGACATGGTAAATGGCACTCCTTGCTCGTTGAAAACACTTTTTTCCCACTTAAGTTAGAATAGAATAAGATTTTCGTGCTAAATCTATTGCACGGTGACAACGAAGAGAAAGAAGTTTTTTGCAGCTATTTTGTTTGTCAACTCAATAAAAATGATGCTTAACAAATGTGTACGTAATGTAAGTATCCCCGCGACTGACTAACTAACTAACTGGTTGCTGCCTCGATGCTGAACCATTGCATAAGATTGCGTGACTTCGATCAAAGTCAAACTTGTCAGGCAAGAAACTGCCATATAGAAAACCCTTTGATTATGGATTCTCCTTCAGTTAAGATGTCTTTCAATGCTGAAAGCTGAAACATTTGAACGGGAAGCAACAAGAACCACTAATGACAAATGGATATGTTCCTAAGCTAGCAAGTTCTTGCCAGTTTCAAAATATTAAATTGGAGTCCGGAGATGAAGATAGTAACATCACATCTCACCATGGGCACGGTGAGTTTAACAAAGCCCTCGGGAGGCCTCAAATATGGGTCATAGGGGGAAGACGCGAGCGAAGTAGGAGCGGTGATAGGCTTCCCTCTCCCCTTTCATCCAATGTTTATATAGAATTAATACACATGTTGTAAGAGTTTTTCTGATGTGAGTTACATTAATTGATATTGTAATTTACTGTTTTACGAGATTAGTCTAATAATATCAGATATAAAGTTTCTTAATTAGTCTAATATGTGATTAGCTAGTATGGACCGAGTAAGGTTCGTCCCGTGATAAGAGGGTCTGGCTTAAAACTCTGTAAATAGTGCTAAAGTCCCTCATCTAGCTCTAAAATACACAAATTTTATCACATAAGGGGCAATGCCAATTGTGAGAGCAGTTTCATTGAGCCAATGATACATACTGTAATAGAGGAGAAGATTTGCGCTGACGATCGTCGCTATTTCGCATCAAGAACGACGGATTCCAAATCAAGTGCACAAATTACTTTTACTCGATTTCTGTGTTCTATATTCTAACTATGGAGATCTTGGGTGTCGTTTTATCATGACTAACACATGCAACCTGGAATGAAGATGCTTGAATATTTCATTAATTACCGAAATACAACAGCAATTCATTCTTCAAGTATGCAGTGATCTGCACGATATGCAGTAGGAACTCTTGTCCAAGTTGGACTTTCGGTACCAGGGCCAGGAAGCACGGCACGGCACGGCACCGCACGGCACGGTAGAAAATCTGGTCTTTCACAAGCCTCTCGTCCTCTGGCTCAATGGAGCTCTCTCTTCCCAAAGTAATTTCTTCTTCTTCTTCTTGTGAGATTTACATTCAGAAAGTAGCGCGACTCATGAGTTTGGGTCTTCTGGCTGTTTTTGGTCAACCAGTCTTCACCTCCTAAAGTACTCATGAACGTATGAGCACGTGAAACAACAAAATCAACATCAGCTTTATCTATTCTTTTGCCCCAGTTTTCTTTTTTTCCAATCAATTTGTCTTGATCATGGGGAGGGCCTTGATGATGAAGTCCTTTAACTTTTTCACCTCCTTTTGAATTCCACCCCTTCAAATGGTCTGATTATGTTATTCTTGGTTCAAAGCTATTCAATTTAATAATCTGATTGAAGCCAATAATTAAAGTAGTGACAATCATAGAGCCAATTGGAAGGAGTTTTCGTGCTATAATGACCTCAATTATTTTAAGTTGTTTCCTTTTTTTCTATTATCAAGGTTCTTGACTTACTTTTGCGGTCTTTGTGGGTCTAGCTCCTAATTGTGAGTCATGGATTCACATCACGTTACACGTGATTGACCCAAATTAAGTTTGGCCTCACTCGAAGATTTACATTCTATGATAAAGGAACATTCTCATCATGTTACACGTGATGGGCCCAGATAAAGTCTGAAAACTTTAGCATTAGATTGAAAGGTAAAAAAAAAATCACAGCGGATTTGTTGAATGACTGAGATTTATCGCATTCCAATTTGATGATAAAGGACTATATGGACACAATACCTTCAAGAAACTACTATATCACCTCATATAAAATTATGGTTTTCATAATTAATTTTCACAATTAATTTGTTGAATCAAATGTGAATCAACTGGGAGTACAAGGCTTAACCAAAAAAAAAACTGGGAGTACAAGGATAGCCTTGTGGGTTGATTCACGTTTGTGGCTGCCTTGCAAGAACCTGTTTCCGGATTCCCTTTAGTCATGCCCAGGTGCGGGTGACTACTATACTAGCCTACCCAATTCCGAGTCAGCCGAAGTTGACGTGGTGTTTACTTTTACTGCCCGGAAGCCCCCTAAGTTTCCTGTAGACTTTTTTCTTCCCTACAAGGAGGGAATCACGGAGTTTGCAAGGAGTCCCTTGCCGTAGCAAGTTCTCCCTGTAATTAACCCCTTAAGTCTTTTAAGGTCTTGCTTAGGACCAACAATTGGAAGGAGTTATTGTGCTATAACTTTTGAGCTATCGTTTCCTTTTTTTCTACTATCAAGGTTCTTGACTTACTTTTGCGGTCTTCATGGGTCTAGCTCGTCATTGTGAATCATGGATTCACATCGTGTTACACGTGATGGACCCAAACTAAGTCTGGCCCCACTCGGAGATTTACATACATGTAATTCTATGACAAAGGAACCTTCTCATCATGTTACACACAATGGGCCCGGATAAAGTCCGAAGCCTTCAGCATTAGATTTAAAGGTAAACAAAATCACGGCGGGATTTGTTGAATGACTGAGATTTATTGTATTTCAATTCGTTGGTAAAGGATTATATGGACACGATACCTTCTAGAAACTAATATATCACCTCATATAAAATTATGATTTTCACAATTAATTTGTTGAATCAAACATGAATCAACCGGGAGTACAAGGATAGCCTTGTGGGTTGATTCACGTTTGTAGCTGCCTTGCAAGAACCTGTTTCCAGATCCCCTTCTGTCTTGCCCAAGTGTGGGTGGCTACTATATCAGTTTACCTGGAGCCGAGCTAACCGAAGTTGATGTGGTGTTTACTTCCACCACCCGAAAGCCCCGTAAGTTCCCTGTAGATTGTTTGCTTCCCTACAGGGAGGAAATACAGGATTTTGCAGGGAGTCCCTTGCCGGAGCAAGTTCTCCCTACAATTAACCTCTTAAGCCTTTTAAGGTTTTGCTTAGGACCAACAATTGGAAGGAGTTATCGTGCTATAGCTTTTAAGCTATCGTTTCCTTTTTTTCTATTATAAAGGTTCTTGACTTACTTTTGCAGTCTTCGTTGGCCTAGCTCCTCATTATGAGTCATGGATTCACATCATGTTACACGTGATGGACCCAAAGTAAGTCCGGCCCCACTCGAAGATTTACATACATGTAATTCTATGACGAAGGAAGCTTCTCATCATGTTACACACAATGGGCTTGGATTAAGTCCGAAGACTTCAGCATTAGATTGAAAGGTAAAAAAAATCACAATTGAATTTGTTGAATGACTGAGATTTATTGCATTCCAATTCGTTGGTAAAGGATTATATAAACACGATACCTTCTAGAAACTAATATATCACCTCATATAAAATTATGGTTTTCACAATTAATTTTGATTTTTAAAACTTTTAACTCTATCTATTTCAACGGCAAGAGAGGTGACTTGTGTAATCAACAACTTTAATAGCTTGTATAGCAAAAATAAAAACTAAAATAATGAACTTTTACAAGCCACACAATAAGCTAGTAGCTACATAACCTTTTTATTACACAAGCCATGCTTTTTTTTTGTAAGGTTACACAAGTCATGTTTGTCACTGTTCTTTTGGTAGTTGAATGATTTTTGGAATGGTAAACTTTTTTGCCTACTTATAATTTCTATTCAACGATATCAACCGTGGTACACTCACACAGGACATTTTGTATTTATTTATTTTTTTTGTTCGAACTATTGTTTTAATTACTTCAGACGATGCATGTTACTTGCAACATGTCACTTAGACATCATTCCTAAAACAAGGAGCATAGCTCTCAATTAAAGTTATTATAGAGGCAATTAGCAAGCTTTCATTTCAAAACTCTCATACATTTTCCATGGACAACAAAATCACCATCTACCACCACATAAAGGCTTTTGATATATGATATAGGAATAAGGATGACCCAAATGACATAACTTTTCCATTTGGCTCACTTGAGACCGAAATTGCTTTGTCGATCACTAGAGTGCTACGACTTCTAAAAAATATCCATCTGGTATCATAACTTTCAATTGATCACTTGAATGTTATAATTTTTTGCCAATTTAATCCTAAACTTTCAAATTTTGTAATTTAATTCTAAACTGATCGCCCTTTTTCGGGAGGAAATGTGGGGCTAGCCTAGCGTGTGCTAAGTCTAAGTTTGAGATTTAACTCGGGTTCTCCCAAGCCCATATCATATCGCGACTTGCGGTTTAGGTTTTTAACCTGTAAGTGATTTTTATCTAGAAATCGCAACTAATCAGTTTACGGTAGGTCGATTAAACATCCAAGACAAGCAATGGGAGAATTGCTTTACTTCTACGAACTAGAGTTTAAATGAGTTCGGAGACTTGGTTATATTAGTTGGATAACTAATGCGCTTTCGGTATCTAATCTTATTCGAACAACACTTTAAATATGTTGGTGCAGTCTTCCTATTGATTGTGAATCTTAGGGTTTTGATCCTAACCAGGCTAAGAAAACTATAATCAATGCATCGGCATTGCTCAAAAAAACCTAACATGCCTCTAAATGGCTATATGAAAAGTTGAATTAAATACATAATTCTAAACGTGCGAAGCAAAAGACGTGAATTTAAACATGGCTTTTTTTTTGGTCGGCTTAAGTATGGCATTTAATTACGCAAAACATGCAAGAAAAGGAAATTCCAAAGCCTAATTACTATTTTTTTAAAAATTTTCTAAATTTTTTATTTTTTTTAATTTGTTTAATTAAAAATATTATTATATTAAAATAATATATAAATGGATCCGGGTCGGATCTCCGCATCTGACCCGGGGCCCACCGGTCCGGGTCCTTGACTAGACTGGGCTCATGGTCAGCCCTAAAAAAAAAATAAAAAGAAAAGCTCGGCCCAAATCTATTTTCTAATCTAATCCGGCCCACTTTTTATTTTTCTGGCCCAACCCGAAATACCCAAAAAGGAACCGGGTCAGACTCCTTACCGACCGGATCCGACCCGACTCCGCCCAACTCGCCCTCACAGACCCGATGACGCTCTGTCTTCCCTGACCAACGCGGGACTTTGGCGGAGACGTCCGCTCCGCCTGTCTCGGCCTGGCGGCACGCCACTCTGGCGTCGCCTTGGCGCCACCTCAGACCGAGGGCCCGGCCCCCACCTGGGCCGCCATTCCCCGGCCGGCTTTGACGCCACCGGCCGAGGGTTCCTCATGGTCAAAACCGAACAAAACGACGGCGGCGGCTAGGTCGTGGCTGACGACTATAAACGACCAACGCCCGGAACGCTAAACATCACAGGGACGCCACCATCGAACCCGACACGCATGGACGACTCGATCTCGGCCAAAAAACGACCAAACAAAACTAGATCTCGCTTAGGCATTTCATCGAACAACTAACGTGCATCGACAAAACAACGGTTTTCCGGCCTAACCGAGACAGGAACCTATGCCGGGACTCTCGACCTACGACATAGGACACCACGGGAACAAAACACAAGAGGGAAAACGGTTGGAGCTCGCGCGAGCCAAACGGCCGCGAGTTCTGGTCCGAGAAGCCCGAAAACAGAGCAAGCAGGGGCCGACGGAACAGGGGATGCCGGCTGCGAGCTGTCTTTACCCGGCTCGGCGACGGTGGCTTGGAGGCGAGCCCGAGACGAGTCGGGCCATGGCCGGCCGCCTTGAGGCTGTCGAACCGGGATCCAAAAAAAAACGACCCCCAAACCAATCGAAAACCAAAACCAAAACCGGCGACTGGAACCTACCGAGGCTTGGCGACGGGGGAGGGGTGACGACCATGAGTTATCGGCAGCGGCACGAGCGCAGCGGTCGCCGGAAAATTGACACATGTTCCTCGTTTCGTTAGGCATTGATACATCCCGAACGTGGCCTTTTTTGCCAGGGAGCCTACGAAATGGTTATTTTTTGAAGTTTGCTGGTGTCAACATAAACCTTTACACAAAATTTCAGGGTAGTCATCCTTGCCATTTTCACCGAAAATTGCCAATGTTGCAGTATAATCATCACCGACCGTTCCGACGAAAATTGACCATGAGGACTGCATTGGATTTTCACGCAATGTTTAGAACTAAATTGGCAAAATTGAAAAATTTAGAACCGAATTGGCATTCGTATAATTAGGTTTATGACTGGTTCAACAATTTTCCCCCAACTTGCGGTGAACATTTTTTTTATAAACTATGGCAATCAAGTGATTGATTAAGAAATTATTTGGTACTTGAGGGATTGAAAAATAAAATTAAAACACTCAAGTAAGCATCGCACGAAAGCGAAACACTTAAATTATTGAAAAAAAAAAAGTTATGGCACTAAAACAAAAATCGTATAAAAGTTATGACACTTGCATCATTTTTTTTTCGCTGAAAATATTTAAGTAAATCTCAAGTGTTAATGCAATGAGCGATAAATTTCAATCGGTCTCTTTTTACATGGATCTGGATAATGAGGTTTGATTGCGGTCAACGACTTTCTCCTTTATCAGCCTGTGTGACTAAAAGAAGAGAAAAATTGCTCACAAAAGAAACGCCAAAAAGACAGAAAAGATGGTTAATGGTTTTCTTCTTCAAGCTCGGTGAAGGGGCCACACCTGATAGCTAAACGCATGGACAGATGCACACTGTCCCTGGTTTGCGATTTTCTTCTTGCCCAATACTTATCATTGCAATATGTCAAAGAAGAGAAGAACTGGAAAGGCATCTCTAAACTGATGAAACACTTTATGGCCCGCAAGTTTGATTGCCAAGTGCAGCTTTCATCAGAGTTAAAACTCAGTTAAACTTCCAGAAAAATTCATCCGAATGACATTATAAGCCTGAAACTCTGTTTTAGAGTCCCCCGTACATCTTCACCTTTCAAGCAAATTCCTCTGCATAGTAGTCCTCTCACCTCATATGGTTTAATCTTTGGCCGTTAAAGACCACACTCCCCCAATTCCATAAGACTAACAGGTCATTTTTCTTTTTGAATGGAAATTTGGACAGTTTTTTTTTAATCTTTTTTAGCTAACGGATAGCTTGTGGATTTAAAAAGTAGATGGTAAGGATATAAATAGATAGAAAAGACATTTAATCGAAATATCGATCGCTCGCTCTCTCAAACGTGAATAATGCGATGGATTAGCTTTTAGATAAGATTTGGGTGATTGGCACCCCATGCGGACTCCCACCGAAGGGAAGAAAGAGACTCAATAGCATAATTAAATTAACCTTACTCCGTATTTAAGTAATGAAATATGAGGCAATATACCCTTATGCAAGAACAATAGAAGACACAGTTGCCGTCTTCCAGCTCTGCTCTCTTTACATTGTTCCCATTTCAACTCAAGAAATAAGAGTGATTGCTTACTGGAAGAAAAAACACGCGTCAAATCAAAACCGCCACTCCACGGTTTAACTCCACCAGAAACTGCCGCTGCTTCGTAAATCAGAAACCAAATCTCGATTCAGTTTCAAGTTTTTCATTGCAAGCGATGAATAAAAGGAGCATCGCTTAAGTATCAAACTGAAAAAGGCAAGAGAGGAATGAACACCTTAAGCTAGTAAAAAAAAGCCAACATGCACGTGTCACAGCCCAGAGAATTGAATCATTCTCGAGGTTTTCTTAACAATGGACCGTGATTGTTTCTTGAACACGACAAGATAGATCTTGAGGAAACTAAGTCCTAGGGTTTTACTGATTTGTCCTAGAATACTCCTGGGGTGGGTATTATTGTAATTGTACATCATTCTTGTAATCTTATTGTCCACTACAAAAAAACATGTTTTTTCCGACAAAATTTCCAACGAAAAATTTAGAAAAATTCGTTGGAAAACGAATTTTCCAACAAAAAAAAATTCGTTGGTAATAAGTCATCGCAAATTTTTCCAATGAAAAATTTTAATTTTCGTTGGAAATTTGCGACGAATTTTTTTTCGTTGGAAAACTTGTGGCTAAATTCATTGGAAACGAATTTTTTTTTCGTTGGAAACTACAATTTTTTTTTTGGTGGAAAAATCGTGGAAATTTTTTTCCATGGAAATTTTTTTTTTGTTGGTCAAAAAATCGCCCTCGCCGCCGGCGAGGGCCAGCCTCGTCGCCGGTGAGGGCCCAGCTCGCTCAAGATTTGGGCGAGCTGGAGCTCGCCGGCCATGGCGAGCTCGGCCCTTACCATGGCTGGCGAGGGCCAGCCTTGTCGCCGTCGAGGGCCAAGCTCGCCCAGATTTGGGCGAGCTCGAGCTCATCGCTGGCGAGGGCTCGAGGTCGCCTAGAACACTCGCCATGGTCGGCGAGCTCGAGCTCGCCCAGATCTGGGCGACCTCGAGGTCACCGGCGGCGGCGGCAAGGTGAAAAGTTCTCGACCAAAAAAAGAGAGAGAGACGGGGTGGCTGGGCTGCTGGGCTAACGGCGAGCCGGGGCGGTTGGCGGTCGCACAGCTCGGCTGGTCCGCGGCGGAGGGCGACAGCGAGATGAGGCGGCGACGGCGAACGGAAAGGCAGAAGCGGCTCGTCGTCCCCAATCCAAGAAGACAGAGAAAGAGAGAGAGCAAGGGGGGCCGAGACGAGGGCGGTGGCTGGCCGGCCGGCGGCTCGCATGGCGACGCTCAGTTGAGGTGGAGGCCGCGGTGCGATTGGCAAGCGGCAGATAGTTCGCCCAACCAAAGAAAATAAGAAGAAGAAAAAAGAAATGAAGAAGAAGAAAGGGAAAAAGGGCGTGTGGGTGGAGGGTGAAGGGGGGTGAGAGAGAGAGAATGTGGAAATTGAGAGTTTTTTTTTTTAATTCGTTGAACAATATAGGTTTTTTTTTAATTCGTTGGAAATTTCCAACGAATTTTCCCACGAATATAAAAAATACCGAACAATACCGGGTTTTTTTTAATTAGTTGGAAATTTCCAATGAATTTTCCAACGAACATTGTACACACTAAAATAATTGCCCGGAAAATTGAAATTCGTTGAAAAATTCGTTGGAAATTTTCAACGAATTTTCCAATGAATATAAAAAATGCCGAACAATACCAGGTTTTTTTGAATTAGTTGGAAAATTCGTTGGAAATTTCCAACGAAAATTGTACACACTAAAATAATTGCCCGAAAAATTGAAATTCTTTGGAAAATTCGTTGGAAATTTCCAACGAATTTTCCAACGAATATAAAAAATGCCGAACAATACCGGGTTTTTTTGAATTAGTTGGAAAATTTGTTGGAAATTTCCAACGAAAAACAATTCGTTGGAAATTTCCAACGAATTTTCCAACGAAAATTGTACACACTAAAATAATTGTCCGGAAAATTGAAATTCGTTGGAAATTTCCAATGAATTTTCCAATGAATATAAAAAATGCCGAACAATAACGGGTTTTTTTGAATTAGTTGGAAAATTCGTTGGAAATTTTCAACGAAAAAAATTCGTTGGAATTTTCCAACGAATTTTCCAACGAAAATTGTACACACTAAAATAATTGCCCAGAAAATTGAAATTCGTTGGAAATTTCCAAATAAATATAAAAAATGCCGTAAAATACCGGGTTTTTTTGAATTCGTTGGAAATTTACAACGAAAAAAAATTCGTTGGAAAGTTCCAACGAATTTTCCAATGAAAAAGTTTTCGTTGGAAATTTCCAACGAATTTTGCTACGAAAAATTGTTCGTTGGAAATTTCCAACGAATTTTACTTTTCGTTGGAAAATTTGTCACAAATTTGCGACGAAAATTTTTTCGTCACAAATTTTCGTGGCACAAATCCAGTTTTTTTGTAGTGGTCCTATAGAGAGGTGGCCTTTGATTGGGAGATAGAGAGGTGCGATCTCTACCATTAGATTGAGGAGAGATCTACGAATACGGTCAGTCATGTACTTGTGTATAAAGGAGTCTCCTTCCCTCATTTGTACCTCTCATTATCATGTGAAATACAATCCATAGCTTCTCTCTCTACTTCTCTAAGATTCTGAGTGAGTGTAGAAAGGCTAACTTGGAAAGACATTCCTCAAGCTTCACAGATAAGATTTTCTCCCTCAAACCCGTGTGATAGCCGATGGCTTATCATTTCTTCATCATCCAGCATAAGATTTTTCACATTACAGCATATAGAATTCTCAACAATCTCATAGAAGGAAACTTGGCAACATGATGGTTGTAGATTAATTGATCCCTAACCAAAGCATAACTTGTGCCAAGCTATTCGACCCTCTTCCTGTTCGGAGTTTTTGGACCTCTGGCTTAGTCACACATCAAACATTTACAGCAAAAGAAAGATCAAAAGCAATAAACTGACACGTTATCGAAGCAACAAAAAGAAAGACCAAAAGTAATAAACTGACACGTTATTGAAGCAATAAGGTGAGATGCAAAATCATGCAGGAGAGTTCCGGAGGATGCAGTCATAAATGAAAGAGAAGGCAATGGACAGTCTTCAGCACAAACAATTTCAAGTGCAATCTAATATTAGCCCTCTCTGGATATTCTTCACCATGCAGAAATTTCGAGTGCAGTCTAAATTAACATTTGCGAACATAATGTTTGGAAGATAACTTCGATTATAACCTTTTCTTGTCAAATTTGAGTACAAAAAGACCGACCACAGGACAGCAGCAGCAGCAACAAATAAGCTGGCTATGTTGGATTGGGCATATGAATCATTTTTTATGCCATTACACTCAATTCCATATCAAAGTCAAAGGTCAATAAGACTACAAAAGTTAGAGTATAGCTTGACTCAAAGCCAAGCCAAATGCACAACAATTACATAATTATTTGCTTTCAAACATCCTCACCTTATTTCTTATCCAAAAATAAGCATCCTCACCAATTTGAAGCTGAAAATTCCAATTTCAATCTCATAGAGAAAAAAATCATGTAAAACACGTTTGGCAGCAATTTAGGCATAATATCCCAGTTCTTGTGAGTCAACTATGGAGCTCAATAGCTCTCAATAGAGACATTAGCAGTATGGGCAAACTAGAGATGCGATGACACTTATAAATTAACAAAGAAACACAGCAGATATTTACCTCATCTCCAACTCAAATGGTTGCTTAAGCCAAATGTGTTTCTGGAAACTCAATTTGTAGCAATGTCGCAAATTTGGTTGACTACATAATCAATTTCATGCTGAGTGAAGACAATGACCTACCTTTGCACTTTCAGAGCCCACATTGACTAAAAACAAATATAATGCATGAATATTCACATGCCCAGCAAACCATAATTTGCACAAGAAGAATCCACATCTATAAGTGCACATACCCACAAAAGCAAGATAGGAAAAATCCACAATCATCTGTCTAAGATTGACAAAATCATAGACCTCATCTTTGAATTCTAAAGAGGCTAAGGACTAGTGTTTCAGATAACCATTTGATAGTAGACGAACTATTAATGAAGTCAATGAACCAAGATCTATCTAGGAACAGATAAAGACTCTTAAGTGGAGAAGAAATTGTTGCAGACAGTATGACTGAAGCTATAAATGGCAGGCATGGTAATGCCCCAAAATCAATTTGATTATTTCCACAGCAAAAATCGAGAATTCTGCTTAGTGAATTGAAAGAGCATAAGATCTAACTAAAGACGTAATAATGAAGATGCATCTTATTATTAGGTGACGTAATGGAAGACTTTCAGAAACAAAGAGTACATAGAACAATTTATTTAAGCCACAAAAGGAATGGATAAGGTTACACAAGATAGTGAATGACATTCCTAACAGCTAGCAATAAGGTTATATCAAGGTTTAGCTACAAGCTCTCATCTATTCGCCCCAAAATGGATGAGTTTGTTCCACATCAACCTCATTCTTCTTCCTTGTTATGAGCTGCCAAGAATGATAATAAACGAGGAAGGTGAGGCTATAAGGAAATCGAGTTTGAAGCAGAAGTTATATAAGAAACTTTTGCCTTCTTATGACTTCCTGGTAAGTCGGAAAATATAATCCCCTTGAAGAAATATGGGTTAAATTTAATCAATGAAACTTTTATACAAGAGAAAAGTGATTCATACACGTTATTAAATTCATAAAATCATTTAGAATCCAAGAATTACAGAAGAAAATTGACATGTAAACTCAATCACAAACTCAATATGGTTTGGCAACTAATACAATGGATATAAATGATGTCTTCCTGGAACGAGACTGCTCTCCAATAGATACACATATAAATGAGGGTTATTCATCATCATTCTCCAGCACATCATAGATCGCACAATGAGATAAGGATATGTAAAAGTTAGGAGACAATCAAAGACCACGAGAAACATCAAGTACACAACAACAAGCTTGTCTTCAAGAAACAAGAAAGAGGTCTCTCGGAGAGAAACTTCTAAGAAAGTTCTTGAGCATACGGAACTTACAACACATAGAGTCATGTATTAGCTACCTCCCTATGATCGTTTGCCATTATCTTTCTTGTGATTAATACTTCAAGCTTCTCTAAATTATTGAAAATGAGATTCCTCAACACCAAACTAGGTCGAAATCAAGTGAAAGGCCAGTTCGTAATTTCCAGCGTCTCCCCAACGACCATCTTCGAGGAGCCAATTTCTGGTGAATGCTAATCGTTCCTACCATTTTAGGCATTGATATCATCATATAAACTACATGAATCCGAAAACAGATGCTTTCTCCTTTTTAAGGAAAGTATGGATAGGGAAAATACAAAAAATGTATAGTATAGCAGCCAACCAAAACCTGCTAAGATAATGCAATAATTATCTGAAAATCAAACCCCGGAAGAAACGAACAGTAAGCATCCACTCATGAAGGCTTTTGGTCTGTCACAAGTAACCAATAGCATATTAGTTGCTATTTGCTAAAGATCTCCTCCTACTTCAAAAGAGAATTGTCAAAATTTTAACTTTTAAAACATCTCGGCATTTAAAATTATACCCTTCAAATTCCAAGGTCGAGATAGCTAGGCCATGATGCACCATGCCATATTGTTGCCCCGAATTACCACCCTTCAAATTCCAAGGTCGAGATAGCTAGGCCGTGATGTACCATGCCATATTGTTGCCCCTCCCTCCCTCCCTCCCTCCCTCGCACACAGAGAGTTAGTATTCTTAGAATTAATTTGTCTCGAAACATGAATAATATTCAATTAAAATGGTACCAAGAGGGTACCATCCCTGTACAAAATGATTCACCATTGGTACATACATGTTGTGTCAACTGTACAAATCACCTTCATCACCGTAGAAATAGTAGTTATACTACTATAAACAAACATCCAAATGCGTAATGAGAGAGATGGCTTGTACTACAAAACGGCTTCAATCATTGGTATATACATGTTGTGTCAACTGTACAAATCACACTCATCACCGTAGAAATAGTAGTTACACTACTATAAACTAACATCCAAATATGTAATGAGAGAGATGGCTTGTACTAGAAAACAGCTTCATAGAGAAGCCGTCCATGTCCAAAATGATTGGCCATTGGTATATATATGTTGTGTCAACTGTCTTTACACAAATCACCTTCTTCGCGGTAGAAATAGTAGTTATCCTACTAATAAACTAACATCTAAATAAGTAATGAGAGAGATGGCTCATGCAGAAAGCAATTTGCTGCTGGCGTAACATATACAAACCTAACATCCAACAATACTACGATTATGAAATTAAACTTTCCTACATTACCAAATGTGAAGTCTATACGGCAAATTATCCCTAAGAGAATCCCCAGAGGACAACCACTCCTCGTTCCTTTCTTTCTCGATTAGCCAAAACACAAGGAGAGGAATTATCTTAGTCTCTTTCTTATTTCAACACAAGAATTAAAATGGATCCACACCCAAATTGGCAAATTGTGTCACATTATTTTTGAAACGAAATAGGCCACACTCCATAAAAACTAAAAATACCAGAGTCTTTATTGTAGAAAGAAGTATTTTGCTTCAATGCATGAGGATTACATTTTTTACGTATAGTACAATTTCATTCTCTACAAGATATAGTTACAAGGAGTAGACCAAAATAGGCCCACAAAAAGCAGAACTACACTTCTCGCATAAAATGTTCTAGGATTCTACTCACAACTATGAATCACCATTCCTAGCAAAAGAAAACTATAAAAGAAAAGAAAAGAAAATGGCAGGATTTCAGGGATTGATCGCTTGGTAGGCAATTTTGAAGCTCCACTTTCATTTCACTGAGACTGAAAAGGCCACTAGCAACTTTGTTTGGCGGGATCATGGAAAATTTTTCGAATGGAAACACGGTCAGCTTGTTATCAATTATTAGGCACAAAAGTGAAAACAGTATCATGGACTGAAAACACTTTGGTGTTTCCAGGTCCAAAATGAAAACACAGTATCATGGACTGAAAGACATTCTTTTCATGATGTCTTCTTCAAAGAATGGATCCAAGAATAAAACAAGGGATCTTCCAGATAGCTTGAGAGAAGGCAGCACCTCAACACCACACCACCCCCAATCACCACCCACACCCACCCACACCCCGCAAACCCCCCCCCCCCAGAGCTACAACGCAAAGCTGAATGGTATTGAGGAGATGAAAAAAGTGAGCTCCAGAAACTTTACTCACACAGAGAATTGGTAAAGAACATGAACCTTCTCTAAAACTTTCTCGAATTCTATATATGACAAAAAAAACTTAACCTTTTGGTCAAAATAGGAAAAAAAAACTATCTTAGTGAAGCACAAAAGATATTTTCAAAATTGTGATTTCCACCAAGAATTCTCATTTTGGCTTACCTAACATCTTTTAAACAAATTTGGAAATGGAAGTGGAAAATTGTTTTCATTTCATTTCCTATGGAATTGGGAACTAAAAACACTTCTCGAGCTAGACAGCCCCTATGGTCACAGTTAAAAGGAGCATCGCATGTGAGAAAAAAGACACCAAGAGAGTTGTGGTTCATGTCAAACAAAAATATATACATATAAGTCAAGTGCAATACTTTATTTATAATTCAACCGCAATAACCTATATTCAAGTTTTTTTTTTAGTAAGGTAAGAAGTATATTAACTTTTCAACACGTAACATATAGAGAGAGCAACATACAGAGAGAGTAGCCGAACACAAAAACCTCATACCTGAGGCGACACATACACATACATAGGTGTTGCGGCTAAGCAAAGCAAGGAAGCAACAACTGCGCTATACAAAGACAAAGGCCAAAACACCGGCCAGCAGAAAAACGAGAGCTACACAAGACATCAACAGGAACCTATATTCAAGTTTAAAATTCACTTATTAATAAAGCAAGCATTGCCAAAGTATGGAATTAGGTTAATCAGCTATAACAAGCCATCAAATTAGAACAATTGATGTGCATGAGAAGAAACACATAGTTGGATTAAATTTAATATTGCCTTAAAAACTCGTTGAAAAGCCAAATTTACTTCGGTGGCATGTGTGCAACCTCATTATCATTAGGATTGACCAAAGTTGGGTCTTTAATCTGCAAAAGACAAATTTAGCACGCAAGTTCCTCAATTTAGACCTGAAAATTCAACCCAACCAGGATATCATGACATCCTTCTTTTCCCTGAATTAAGCCTACTGTGCTGGAGTGCACGTCGTATTTCATAATTTCCTTGAAACAATGTACTTTAGCCAATATCTAACTCAGCAACTACAAGTTCCAGTAGATTTAAAGTTATGTTGCACAAGTTGACAAGGACAATGTCCCATAACCTC
Organism: Syzygium aqueum; assembly: GCA_031216185.1. NCBI lineage: Eukaryota > Viridiplantae > Streptophyta > Magnoliopsida > Myrtales > Myrtaceae > Syzygium > Syzygium aqueum. The sequence goes on along the minus strand of CM062241.1, from coordinate 21,313,907 downwards.
ATCCAAACACCACATGAAATCGGCACTTCAAGGAAAATAACAAACAATATGGTACCTAGACTCCAAAATCGTGCATTACACTAATTCATTATTAGTGAGCAATGCAACTCCAAAATCGTTGATCAGTATCATGAATAGTGGCATACTTTAGATCAAGCAATAAAATGTGCACATCTCAATAGACACATTGATGTTGCAGAATATATGGAGAAACTATCAGCTACGTCAAAAAAAACATCTTTTACATTTGAGTATCTAGTACATGCTCCATCGCATCACATCTACACAACAACCAAACATAAACAAAGATGCACACAAATTCTAGAAGCATGCACCAAATTATTGGAAAACCATCTAGAATTGCACTATACTAATGCATCACACAAAGTACACACTCATTAGTATCAGGCATTGAACTGCCAAGTTTAAGGAGAAAAGGAAAATTCACATTACCTCCTAGTTATGTGAAAAAGGAGACTCAACCCTCTTGCATCATATATGCATGACACAAGCCTTCACAACTCATCAGTGTCATGCATTAAAATATTACACTTGAGACATATAATTCGAAGCTACCATCCGCTTATGCCACAGATTGGGAACAAAGCCTCAAATGCAGATCGTATGACAACGATAGAGAGCACGCTTGTACACAGCCATCTCCCTTTTATGGATGCTAACTAGCGTGCTCTCTCTCGTTGTCAAGCAACGATATCACCTAGAGGCCCAAATCTGCAAAAAGAAAAGCTCAGAGGCGAATTCTACTAATGGCATCCCTGTATAAATCTTTGACCATAATCTATGGAGCATTGCACATTACATGACTGAAATTCAATAGCCCATTCAATCCTCACCAACAAGAGTACTGTCTTGGATTATTGTTATAGTATTCCCTAACTCAAATTAGAAGGATATAAGCAATATTCAGAACATTTAAACATGAAATAGCCGTTGAAATATGTTTGCCTTATTTAAAAAAGGGTCTCAACTAAAATCTCCAGAAGCACAGATTGCTCTAAGCCAGGAAAAATGTCCCCATACTGACTTTTAAACACAACAAGAGACGGACAGCTTCGAAGGTTGAATCTTGCTAGGCATATTTTTCCAAGGAATCAGCACAGACGTGAGTAAAAAGAGCAAAAATAGCACTGAAATCTCGCAACTCAAGATCTTCAAAAGAAATAATCAAAAGGAAAGGAAAGAACATATTGCATGCCCATAAATTATCATCAGAAGAATAGACTACAAAACCAAAACCTCAGTGGCATTTATGACTTAATCATGACGCATCCGCATCTAGTGAGAACAGCATGGGGAGCAACAGCGTGGGAACCACACCCTTTAAACAAAGAAAATTATCCAAAACCCGTGAGACTACACCGAAAGCCAGCGAGCCTAAAGATCCAAAAGGGAGTATATTTCAATAATAAATAGGTACTCGTGCCAGCTAGGGCAGTGAGCATGTGAATTCAGTAAAGTATGAGTAAGTTCAACTAAACTCAAATGAACTCAGGGAAAAGTAAAATCCGTCTCCCTCAATTAGTAGCAACAACCTTTATCCGAACACACAACTTCCCCGAAACAAAACAAGGACAACCACACAGAAAATGAAATGCGTCCGCGAAAGCAAACTCTTAACGATCTCCAGATCACAAAACTACCAAACCCTAGCCCTAAACTGAAGAGAAGAAAACCCAGTCCGATTCAACGAGCGGAAAAGAAACGAGTAACCCACTGTAAGAAGCTACAAAAGAGAGCGCTTCCTGGAAGAACCAGACAGGAAAATGGCCATCAAATCACGCCGAGCAACACCAAAACGCGAGAGGGAAATCGCTTCTCCGAATCTTCGCTGAGGAGACCAATGTAACAGAGAACGAGAACAAGAACAAGAAGACGAAACGCGGTGGAAGAATTCTTGCAAAACCCACAACGCAATGAGTGATCTCGAGCATGCGAGGAGATAAGGATCGAAACAAGGAGACAACTTGCGCCTCCGCTGGTCCTAGAGAGAGAGAGAGAGAGAGAGAGAGAGAGAGAGAGAGGGAGCACTCGCACTGTTCCACGAGGTTAGAGCGTGAAAATCGAGCTCAAAGCGTGATTATGAAAGCTAACAACTTCAATACAAAGAAAATTTAAAGCTAACAACTTGCCCCCGGTGGTACCCGCGGAGGAGGCGACCCACATGCATCGCCCCGCCCCCCAGCCAATCCCGGCCGTCCACGTGTGCATCGGGCACGGCGGAGGGATCCGTCGTCGGAAAAGGTACCGACCGAGTCATTGAGGGGGAGGCCCCATCCCCCGTGTGTCTGCAAATTAGACCTGATCAAAGGGAGGAGTGTTTCGTCCCCCCACGAGACTTGGACAACTCGTCACCGCCACGACTGGGACGTGGGGCTCAACCAGTCGCTGTCGGATTGGGTCGAGCCCGTACATCAAGATTTGCCGAGCATGGTCCGGTTCGCCCATCATGACTAATACTTTCTCGGGCGAAGAAAAAAAATATTACACAAATCGTATCTGAAATTTTATCATGTCGTTCCTGAATTTTTAATTCTTTAAATGTGATCGTCGACCTGATTATACATAAATGTTCAATATAGTTATTCCATTACAGATAAGATGCCAATTTGTGGAGAATGCCAATCATTCCTGCCATCTTAGGCATTGATATCGACATATAAGCTACATGAATCCAAAAACAGATGCTTTCTCTTTTTTAAGGAAAGTATGGAGAGGGAAAATACAAGAAACGGATAAGAAAGCAGCCGATCAAAACCTGCTAAAAATATGAAATAATTATCTGCAAATCAAACCCCCGAAGAAATGAACAGTAAGAATCCACTCATGAAGGCTTTTGATCTGTCACAAGTAACCAATAGCATATTAGTTCCTATTTGCTAAAGATCTCCTCCTACTTCAAAAGGGAATTGTCAAAATTTTAACTTTTAAAACATCTCGGTATTTAAAATTATATTCTTCAAATCCTCTAGGATGGTTGTGTGATCCCTTAAAATATACCACATTTCAATCTTGAAGGTTTCACCTTCTTGTATTTTCACGGTCTACATAGCCAGGCCATGATGCACCATGTCATATTGTTGCCCAGAATTACCACCTCTCTCTCTCGCTCTCTCTCTCTCTCTCACACACACACACACAGAGTTAGTAGTCTTATTATTAATTTGTCTCCAAACATGAATAAAATTCAATTAAAATGGTAAGAGGGTACCATCCATGTACAAAATGATTCGCCATTGGTATATACATGTTGTGTCAACTGTCTTTACACAATTCACCTTCATCACCGTAGAAATAGTAGTTATACTACTACAAACTAACATCTAAATACGTAATGAAAGAGATGGCTTGTACCAGAAAACGGCTTCATAGAGAAGACATCCATGTCCAAAATGATTGGCCATTGGTGTATTCATGTTGCGTCAACTTTCCTTACACAAATCACCTTCATCGCAGTAGAACCCACCCCCACCTCCAGAGCTACAATGCAAAGCTGAATGGTGTTGAGGAGAGGAAAGTGAGCTCCAGAAACTTTACTTACACAGAATTGGTAAAGAACATGAACCTTCTCTAAAAATTTCTCGAATTCTTTATATGAAAAAAAACTTAACCTTTTGGTCAAAATAGGAAAAAAAATAAAACTATCTTAGTGAAGCACAAAAGATATTTTCAAAATTGTGCTTTCCACCAAGAATTCTCATTTTGGCTTACCAAACATCTTTTAAAAAAATTTGGAAATGGAACCAGAAAATTGTTTTCATTTCATTTCCTATGGAATTGGGAACTAAAAACACCTCTCGAGCTAGACAGCCCCTGTGGTCACAGTTAAAAGGAGCATCGCATGTGAGGAAAAAAGACACCAAGAGAGTTGTGGTTCATGTCAAACAAAAATATATACATAAAAGTCAAGTGCAATACTTTATTTATAATTCAACCGCAATAACCTATATTCAAGTTTCAAATTCACTTATTGATAAAAAAAAATCGTCCCACCCACCCCCTCCCCCTCTTCCCTAGGCAATCTGTATAGAAATCTTAAGGTAATTCAAGTGCAAAACTTAAAAGAAAACATCACCACCCCTTGGCACCCACGTAACAGGAGAAGTGCACCTAAAGTCCTAAACCTTTGTGCAAAATGCAATTAAGTCGTCATTGTTTTGATTGGCAACCACCACAAAAAGTAAACTCAAGTCTTTTCAATGGACAATGCTGAAACTTGCCCAGCTAGCACTCAAAGATTATGTGGCAACCTTAAGTTGCACTTCTTAATATAGATTTAGGACCTTAGTGCACTTCGAAGTAAAGTTTTATGACATGACTACACGAACTAAAAGTTTAGCTCAATTAGACCTTTCTATTTCCACGGGACCTTATTGCAGCAATTGAAAAGTTTGAGACTTGATTATATTGCGTACATAAGATGACTTGGGAGTGATTCCCCCAAAATATAATTGCCATTTTTAATAAAGAAAGCATTGCCAAAGTATGGAATTAGCTAAATCAGCTATAACAAGCTATCAAATTTGAACAATTGATGTGCATGAGCAGAAACACATAGTTAAATTAAATTAATATTGCGTTACAAACTCATTGAAAAACCAAATTTACTTTGGTGGCATGTGTGCAACCTCATTATCATTAGGACTCACCAAAGTTGGGTCTTTAATATGCAAAAGACAAATTTAGCACGCAAGTTCCTCAATTTAGACCTAAATATTCAACCCAACCAGGATATCATGGCATCCTTATTTTCCCTGAATTAAGCCTACTATGCTGGAGTGCACGTCATATTTCATAATTTCCTTAAAACAGTATACTTTAGCCAGTATCTAAGTCAGCAACTACAAGTTCGAGTAGATTTAAAGTTATGTTGCACAAGTTGACAAGGACGATGTCCCATAACCTCATCCAAACACCACATGAAATCGGTACTTCAAGGAAAATAACAAACAATATGGTACCTAGACTCCAAAATCGTGCATTACACTAATTCATTATCAATGAGCAATGCAACTCCAAAATCATTTATTGGTATCATGAATAGTGCAATACTTTAGATCAAGCAATAAAATGTGCACATCTCCATAGACACGTCGATGTTGCAAAATATAACGAGAAAGCTACCAACTACGTCAAAAAAAACATGTTTTATATTTGAGTATCTAGTACATGCTCCATCCCATCACATCTACACAGCAATCAAACATAAACAAAGATGCACAAAAATTCTAGAAGCATGTACCAAATTATTGGAAAACCATCTAGAATTGCACTATACTAAAGCATCACACAAAGTACACATTCATTAGTATCAGGCATTGAAATGTCAAGTTTAAGGAGAAAAAGAAAATTCACATTAACTCCAAGCTACGTGTAAAAGGAGACTAAACCCACTTGCATCATATATGCATGACACAAGCCTTCACAACTCATCAATGTCATGCATTAAAATATTACACTTGAGACATATAATTCGAGGTTACCATCTGCTTATGCCACAGATTGGGAACGAAGCCTCAAATTCAAATCGTAGGACAACGATAGAGAGCACGCATATACACAGCCATGTCCCTTCTATGGATGCCAACTAGCGTGCTCTCTCTCGTTGTCAAGCAACGATATCACCTAGAGATCCAAATCTGCAAAAAGAAAAGCTCAGAGGCAAATTCTACTAATGGCATGCTTGTATAAATCTTTGACCATAATCTGTGGAGTATTGCACATTACATGACTGAATTCAGTAGCCCATCCAATCCTCACCAACAAGAGTACTGTCCTGGATTATTGTTATAGTATTCCCCAATTCAAATTAGAAGGATATAAGCAATATTTCAGAACATTTAAACATGAAATAGCCATTGAAATTTGTTTGCCTTATTTAAAAAAAGGTCTCAACTAAAATCTCCAGAAGCACAGATTGCTCTAAGCCAGGAAAAATGTCCGCACACTCACTTTTAAACACAACAAGAGACGGACAGCTTCGAAGGTTGAATCTTACTAGGCATATGTTTCAAAGGAATCAGCACAGACGTGAGTAAAAAGAGCACAAACAGCACTGAAATCTCGCAACTCAAGATCTTCAAAAGAAATAATCAAAAGGAAAGGATAGAACATATTGCATGCCCATAAATTATCATCAAAAGAATAGACTACAAAACCAATACCTAAGTGGCATTTATGACTTAATCAATATGCATCCGCATCTAGTGAGAACAACATGGGGAGCAACAGCGTGGGAACCGCACCATTTAAACAAAGAAAATTGTCCAAAACCCGTGAGACTACACCGAAAGCCAGCGAGCCTAAAGATCCAAAAGGGAGTATATTTCAATAATAAATAGGTACTCGTGCCAGCTAGGGCAGTGAGCATGTGAATTCAGTAAAGTATGAGTATGTTCAACTAAACTCAAATGAACTCAGAAATGTAAAATCCCTCTCCCTCCAAGAGTAGCAACAACCTTAATCCGAACACAGAACTTCCCCGAAACAAAACAAGGACAACCATACAGAAAATGAAATGCGTCCGCGAAAACAAACTCTTAACAGTCTCCAGATCAAAAAACTACCAAACCCTAGCCCTAAATTCAAGAGAAGAAAAAGCCCACCCCAGTTTCGTATCCAAAACAATCTCGCATTTTCGCGACGACGAGCAAACCAAACCCCAGAGAGTCAAACGGCACTAGTTTTACACCTACCATGACAACCCAGTCCGATTCAACGAGGGGAAAAGAAACGAGTCACCCATTGTAGGAAGCTACACAAGAGAGCGCTTCCTGGAAGAACCAGACGGGAAAATGCCCATTAAATCATGCCGAACAACACCGAAACTCGAGAGGGAAATCGCTTCCCCGAATCTTCGCTGAGGAGACCAATGAAACAGAGAACAAGAACAAGAAGATGAAACGCGGTGGAAGAATTCCTGCAAACCCCACAACGCAATGAGTGATCTCGAGCATGCGAGGAGAGGAGGATCGAAACAAGGAGACAACTTGCGCCTCCACTGTTCCTAGAGAGAGAGAGGGGGGGAGCACTCGCACTGTTCCACGAGGTTAGAGCGAGAAAATCGAGCTCAAAGCGTGATTATGAAAGCTAACAACTTCGATATAAAGAAAATTAAAGAAAAGCAGGTACAACTTGCGGATCCTCCTCTTTTTCTTTGCCCCGGTGGTACCCGCGTAGGAGGCGACCCGCAAGCATCGCCCCGGCCGATCCCGGCGGTCCACGTGTGCATCAGGAGCAGCGGGTGCGATCGGACATCCGAGAAGGTACCGACCGAGTCATTGAGGGGGACGCCACCTTCCCCCGTGTGTCTGCAAATTTGACCTGATCAAAGGAAGGAGTGTTTCGTCCCCCCAGCGTGACTCGCACAGCGCGTCACCGCCACGACTGGAACGCGGGGCTCGACCCGTTGCTGTCGGATTGGGTCAAGTCCGTACGTCTTGATTTGCCAAGAATGGTCCGGTTCGCTCATCATAACTAATCCTTTCTCGGGCAAAGAAAAAATAAATGACACAAACAGTATTAGAAATTTTTAATCCTTTCGCCGGCCCAATTCCAAAAAAAATCCTCAACTTTACACTTTGTTCCAAATATATCATGAACTTTTTTTTGTCTCATGAAAAACCACAAATTTTTATCAAAGTCCTAAATCTGTCATCCCGTTATAAATCCGTCCAATTAACGTCAGAAAAAAAAAAATAGAGGACGAGCAGCTGTGGCGGTGGCCAAGCCTTCATCGGTGGCTGCCGCCGCCGCAACCGCCGGGAAGGAGTGACAGCCCTCACCTGGGCCTTCTCGAGGGCCGGCGAGGGTCGCCGGCCTCGGGCGAGCCGCCAGCGAAGGCGTGTAGCCCCCAATCTGGGGTGAGGGTCGCGCCCTCCCCCAGATCGGGGGCTGCGCGCCCTCACCGGCGGCTCGCTCGGGGCCGACGACCCTCGCCGGCCTTTGAGAAGGCCCAGGCGAGGGTCGCCAGCCCCGAGCAAGTCGCCGGCCCTCGAGAAGGCCCAGGCGAGGGCGTATAGTCCCCGATCTGGGGGAGGGCACGACCCTCGCCCCAGATCGGGGGTTGCGCATCCTCTCCCGGGGCCGGCGACCCTCGGCGACCCTCACCTGGGCCTTCTTGAGGGTCGCCGGCCCTGAGCGAGCCGTCGGCGAGGGCGCGCAGCCCCCGATCTAGGGGAGGGCGCGACCCTCGCCCCAGATCGGGGGCTGCACGCCCTCGCCAGCGGCTCGCCCGGGGCCGACGACCCTCGCCGGCCCTCAAGAAGGCCCAGGCAAGGGCTGCCGCTCGTTCCCGGCGGCTGCGGCGGTGGCCAAGCCTTTGCCGGTGGCCACGAAGGCTTGGCCACAAATGTATCTGTTATCTGTTTTTTTTTTTCTGACGTTAATCAGACGGATTTATAATGGGAGGGCAAATTTGGAACTTAGATAAAAGTTTGTGGTTTTTCTTGAGACAAAAAAAAGTTCATGATATATTTAGGACAAAGTGTAAAGTTGAGGGTTTTTTTTGGAATTGGGCCCCTGATCAAAGGGAGGAGTGTTTCGTCCCCCCAGCGTGACTTGGATAGCGTGTCACCGCCACGACTGGAACATGGGGCTCGACCTGTTGCTGTCGGATTGGGTCAAGCTCGTACGTCTTGATTTGCCAAGAATGGTCCGATTCGCTCATCATAACTAATCCTTTCTCGGGCAAAGAAAAAATAAATGACACAAACGGTATTAGAAATTTTATCATATCGTTCTTGAATTTTTAATTCGTCCATTGTGATCGCCGGCCGAACTATACATAAATGTTCAATATAGTTATTTCATTGCAAATAAGACGCCAATTTGTGGAGAATGCTAATCATTCCTGCCATTTTAAGCATTGATATCAACACATAACCTTCATGAAACCCAAAACAGATGTTTTCTCCTTTTTAAGGAAAGTATGGAGAGGGAAAATACAAGAAATGGATAAGAAACCAGCCGACCAAAACCTGCTAAAAATATGCAATAATTATCTGAAAATCAAACCCCCGAAGAAAAGAACAGTAAGCATCCAGTCATGAAGGCTTTTGGTCTGTCACAAGTAACCAATAGCATATTAGTTCCTATCCGCTAAAGATCTCCTCCTACTTCAAAAGGGAATTGTCAAAATTTTAACTTTTAAAACATCTAGGTATTTTAAATTATATTCTTCAAATCCTCTTGGATGGTAGTGTGATCCCTTAAAATATACCACATTTCAATCTAGAAGGTTTCACCTTCTTGTATTTTCACGGTCTACATAGCCAGGCCATGATGCACCATGTCATATTGTTGCCCAGAATTACTACACCCCCCCCCCTCTCTCTCTCTCTCTCTCTCTCTCTCGCTCTCTCACACACAGAGTTAGTAGTCTTATTATTAATTTGTCTCGAAACATGAATAAAATTTAATTAAAATGGTAAGAGGGTACCATCCATGTACAAAATGATTCGCCATTGGCATATACAGTGTTGTGTCAACTGTCTTTACACAATTCACCTTCATCACCGTAGAAATAGTAGTTATACTACTACAATCTAACATCTAAATACGTAATGAGAGAGATGGCTTGCACTAGAAAGCGGCCTCATAGAGAAGCCATCCATGTCCAAAATGATTGGCCATTGGTATATACATGTTGTGTCCACTTTCTTCACACAAATCACCTTCATCGCGGTAGATATAGTAGTTATCCTACCAATAAACTAACATCTAAATAAGTAATGAGAGAGATGGCTCAAGCAGAAAGTAATTTGCTGCTGGAACCTAACATCCAACAATACTACAATATTGAAATTAAACTTTCCTATGTTACCCAATGTGAAGTCTCTATGACAAATTATCCCTAAGAGAATCCTCAGAGGACAACTGCTCCTTGTTCCTTTCTTTTTGGATGAACCAAAACACAAGGAGAGGAATTATCGTAGTCTCTTTCTTCTGTTCAACAAAAGAATCAAATTGGAATTTCTCCACACCCAATTTGGCAAATTGTGTCGCATTATTTTTTTTATATCCCACACTCCATAAAAACTAAAAAGACCACAGTCCTTATTGTAGAAAGAAGTATTTTGCTTCAATGCATGAGGTTTACATTTTGTACGTATTGTACAATTTCATTCTCTACACGATATAGTTACAAGGAGTGGACCAAAAAAGGCCCCTAAAAAGGAGAACTACACCTTCTGGCATAAAAATATTTTTAGGATTCTACTCATAACTATGGAGCCCCCTTCCTAGCAAAAGAAAACTACAAAAGAAAAGAAAACGGCAGGATTTCAGGGATTGTTTGCTTGATAGGCAATTTCGAAGTTCCACTTTCATTTCACTCAGAATGAAAAGGTCACTAGCAAATTTGTTTGGCGGGATCATGGAAAAATTTTCTAATGATGACACGGTCAGCTTTTTCTCATTATTAGGCACAAAAGTCAAAAGAGTATCATGGACTGAAAACACTTTGGTGTTTCCAGGTCCAAAATGAGAACACAGTATCACAAACTAAAAGACATTCTTTTCATAATGTTTTCTTCAAAGAATGGATCCAAGCATAAAGCAAGGGGTCTTCCAGATAGCTTGAGATAAGGCAGCACCTCAGCAATGCAAAGCTGAATGGTGTTGAGGAAAGGAAAACAGTGAGCTCCAGAAAAGTGAGCTCCAGAAACTTTACTCACACAAAGAATTGGTAAAGAGCATTAACCTTCTCTAAAACTTTCTCGAATTCTACAAATGAAAAAAAAAATTAACCTATTGGTCAAAATAGGAAAAAAAAAACTATCTTAGTGAAGCACAAAAGATATCTTCAAAATTGTGCTTTCCACCAAGAATTCTTATTTTGGCTTACCAAACATCTTATAAAAAAATTAGGAAATGGAAGCGGAAAGTTGTTTTCATTTCATTTCCTATGGAATTGGAAACTAAAAACACTTCTCAAGCTAGACAGCCCCTTTGGTCACAGTTAAAAGGAGCATCGCATGTGAGAAAAAAGACACCAAGAGAGTTGTGCTTCATGTCAAACAAGAATATATGCATATAAGTCAAGTGCAATACTTTATTTATAATTCAACCGCAATAACCTATATTCAAGTTTCAAATTCACTTATTGATAAAAAAAAATCGTCCCACCCACCCCCCCCCCCTCTCTTCCCTAGGCAATCTGTATAGAAATCTTAAGGTAATTGAAGTGCAAAACTTAAAAGCAAAAATCACCACCCCTTGGCACCCACATAACAGGAGAAGTGCACCTAAAGTCCTAAACCTTTGTGCAAAATGCAATTAAGTCCTCATTGTTTTGATTGGCAACCACTGCAAAAAGTAAAATCAAGTCTTCTCAATGGACAATGCTGAAACTTGCCCAGCTAGCACTCAAAGCTTATGTGGCAACCTTAAGTTGCACTTCTTAAGTTTTATGACTTGACTACACCAACTAAAAGTTTAGCTCCATTAGACTTTTCTATATCCATAGGACCTTATTGCAGCAATTGAAAGGTTTGAGACTTGATTATATTGTGTACATAAGATGACTTGGAAGCGATTCCCCCAAAATATAATTGCCATGTTTAATAAAGAGAGCATTGCCAAAGTATGGAATTAGGTTAATCAGCAATAACAAGCTATCAAATTTGAACAATTGACGTGCATGAGCAGAAACAAATAGTTGGATTAAATTAATATTGCATTACAAACTCATTGAAAAACCAAATTTACTTTGGTGGCATGTGTGCAACCTCATTATCATTAGGACTCACCAAAGTTGGGTCTTTAATCTGCAAAAGACAAATTTAGCACGCAAGTTCCTCAATTTAGACCTGAATATTCAACCCAGCCAGGATATCATGGCATCCTTCTTTTCCCTGAATTAAGCCTACTATGCTGGAGTGCACGTCATAATTCATAATTTCCTTAAAGCAATATACTTTAGTCAATATCTAACTCAGCAACTACAAGTTCAAGTAGATTTAAAGTTATGTTTCATAAGTTGACAAGGACAATGTCCCATAACCTCATCCAAACACCACATGAAAGCGGTATTTCAAGGAAAATAAAAAACAATATGGTACCTAGACTCCAAAACCACACATTACACTAATATCGTGCATTACACTAATTCATTATTAGTGAGCAATGCAACTCCAAAATCATTGATCAATATCGTGAATAGTGAAATACTTTAGATCAAGCAATAAAATGTGCACATCTCAATACACACATTGATGTTGCAGAATATATAGAGAAAGCTACCAGCTACGTCAAAAAAGCATGTTTTATATTTGAGTATCTAGTACATGCTCCATCGCATCACATCTGCACAACAACCAAACATAAACAAATATGCACACAAATTCTAGAAGCATGCACCAAATTATTGGAAAACCATCTAGAATTGCACAATACTAGTGCATCACGCAAAGTACACACTCATTAGTATCAGGCATTGAAATGTCAAGTTTAAGAAGAAAACGAAAATTCACATTACCTCCTAGCTATGTGTAAAAGGAGACTCAACCCCCATGCATCAAATATGGATGACACAAGCCTTCACAACTTATCAGTGTCATGCATTAAAATATTACACTTGAGACATATAATTTGAAGTTACCATCCACTTATGCCACAGATTGGGAACAAAGCCTCAAATGCAGATCGTAGGACAACAATAGAGAGCTACACAGCTGTGTCCCTTCTATGGATGCTAACTAGCGTGCTCTCTCTCGTTGTCAAGCATCGATATCACCTGGAGGCCCAAATCTGCAAAACGAAAAGCTCAGAGGCAAATTCTACTAATGGCATGCTTGTATAAATCTTTGACCGTAATCTGTGGAGCATTGCACATTACATAACTGAATTCAATAGCCAATCCAATTCTCACCAACAGGAGTACTGTCTTGGATTATTGTTATAGTATTCCCCAATTCAAATTAGAAGGATATAAGCAATATTTCAGAACATTTAAACATGAAATAGCCATTGAAATTTGTTTGCCTTATTTAAAAAAGGGGGTTTCAACTAAAATCTCCAGAAGCACAGATTGCTCTAAGCCAGGAAAAATGTCCCCATACTGACTTTTAAACACAACAAGAGACGGACAGCTTCGAAGGTTGAATCTTACTAGGCATATGTTTCAAAGGAATCAGCACAGACGTGAGTAAAAAGAGCACAAACAGCACTGAAATCTCGCAACTCAAGATCTTCAAAAGAAATAATCAAAAGGAAAGGATAGAACATATTGCATGCCCATAAATTATCATCAAAAGAATAGACTACAAAACCAATACCTAAGTGGCAGTTATGACTTAATCAATATGCATCCGCATCTAGTGAGAACAACATGGGGAGCAACAGCGTGGGAACCGCACCATTTAAACAAAGAAAATTGTCCAAAACCCGTGAGACTACACCGAAAGCCAGCGAGCCTAAAGATCCAAAAGGGAGTATATTTCAATAATAAATAGGTACTCGTGCCAGCTAGGGCAGTGAGCATGTGAATTCAGTAAAGTATGAGTATGTTCAACTAAACTCAAATGAACTCAGAGAAATGTAAAATCCCTCTCCCTCCAAGAGTAGCAACAACCTTAATCCGAACACAGAACTTCCCCGAAACAAAACAAGGACAACCATACAGAAAATGAAATGCGTCCGCAAAAACAAACTCTTAACAGTCTCCAGATCAAAAAACTACCAAACCCTAGCCCTAAATTCAAGAGAAGAAAAAGCCCACCCCAGTTTCGTATCCAAAACAATCTCGCATTTTCGCGACGACGAGCAAACCAAACCCCAGAGAGTCAAACGGCACTAGTTTTACACCTACCATGACAACCCAGTCCGATTCAACGAGGGGAAAAGAAACGAGTCACCCCATTGTAGGAAGCTACAAAAGAGAGCGCTTCCTGGAAGAACCAGACGGTAAAATGCCCATCAAATCATGCCGAACAACACCGAAACTCGAGAGGGAAATCGCTTCCCCGAATCTTCGCTGAGGAGACCAATGAAACAGAGAATAAGAACAAGAAGATGAAACGCGGTGGAAGAATTCCTGCAAACCCCACAACGCAATAAGTGATCTCGAGCATGCGAGGAGACGAGGATCGAAACAAGGAGACAACTTGCGCCTCCACTGGTCCTAGCGGGAGAGAGAGGGAGCACTCGCACTGTTCCACGAGGTTAGAGCGAGAAAATCGAGCTCAAAGCGTGATTATGAAAGCTAACAACTTCGATATAAAGAAAATTTAAAGAAAAGCAGGTACAACTTGCGGATCCTCCTCTTTTTCTTTGCCCCCGGTGATACCCGCGGAGGAGGCGACCCGCAAGCATCGCCGCACCCTCCCGGCCGATCCCAGCCGTCCACATGCGCAACGGGCGTGGCGGGGGGATCGGTCGTCAGAGAAGGTACCGACCGAGCCATGGAGGGGGAGGCCCCAATCCCCACGTGTGTCTGCAAATTTGACCTCATCAAAAGGAAGAGTGCTTCGTCCCTCCCACGCAACTTGGACAGCGCATCGCCACCACGACTGGGATGCCGGGCTCGACCCGTCGCTGTCGGATTGGGCCAAGCCCATACGTCTCGATTTGCCGACAATAGTCCAGCCCGCTCATCATAACTAATCCTTTCTTGGGCGAAGAAAAAAAAATGACACAAATGATATCCAAAATTTTACCATGTCGTTTCTGAATTTGAATTTATTCGCTGTGATTGTCGGTCAGACTAAATGTAAATGTTCAATATAGTTATTCCAATACAAATAAAATGCCAATTTGTGGAAAATGCTAATCGTTCCTGCCATCTTAGGCATTGATATCAACATATAAACTACATGAATCCCAAAACAGATGCTTTCTCCTTTTCAAGGAAAGTATGGAGAGGGAAAATACAAGAAATCCTGCTAATACCTCTGCAGGTATTAGCAGGATTGCAAGCGCCGTCGGTAAGCCGCTCTACGTGGACACCCAGACTGAACACATGACAAGAATTTCTTATGCAAGAGTTTGTGTCGAAATTAAAGCTGCTGCACCTCAGTTAGAAACGATCAAGGTGCGCTGGGATGGTGAAGTTCACCTAGTTCATATTGAATATAAATGGAAACCTACGGTCTGCCTTCCTTGTGGATTGTTTGGGCATAAAACAGGATCGATTGGCCTTGACTGTGCTTCTGGGCAGCATGACTACAGAGGGGAGACTTCAACCCGACCCCAGGCTAAGGCTAGAACTCCGACTACCATCCCTCTTGCTCAATCTGAAGAGTGGATTCCGGTTAGTAGGAAAAAAGCTACAGTCCATGGGAACCTAAGGGGGGGTCAGCCCAGTTCTGCAAATCCCCGTGCTATGGAGCCGACTTCAACAGGGGGGAAAGATTGCCTTCTCCTCATGCCACTGAAACCTCGCTGGTCAGGCCTTCAAGGGAGGCTAATTCCCCTCTTGCTCTTGCGCTTCCTTCTCCTTCTCGGGCTCAACCTGCACCTGGTCCTTCTTGGTCCTCGGCTAAGGGGAAGGAAGATACTCAATTTCCGACTTCTCAGACCCCTCTCCAGCACACCAGACCTCCTTCCCAAGGCCTGTCCCAACCTCAAGCAAGGCCTCCTGGTGCGCTTAATCCCCTCCAGGATGCAGCTAGCTCTTCAACAGATGCCCCATCTGAAGTAAGGGAGGACCCTGCTGCTGTCTCACCCTCTCAGCCTCACCATGCACCGGCTCCTAGGACAACACCCGGTAGGGAGGAAATGAACACCTCGACGTCTGCTCAACCCTCGGCTCTTACCACCATTCCAGCTGGCCCTCTCCAACTTGTCCTAGATCTGTCCTCGGCATGCTTCACCAAGGATGGTGCTGACCCGCCCGATGGTTTTCAACACCAAACCACACAGTCCTCCTTGGGAGACTCCTCTAGTCTACAACTTGAATCTGATTCTGATGACCTCCTTGACGAGGAACCAGCAACTTTGTCCCTTCCCAATACCCGTTCACGCAAGCTGATGTCCTCTGGTGCAGCGTCCACGAAGCCCTCTCCTGGAGTGGATCCCTTGCTAGAGCAGAACTTAAAAGATTCCGGACTGTCCTCTTCCAAACGATCTAAGAAGAAGCAGTCCAAGAAAACAAAAAAGTAATCTTTTCGTGATGTTTTTTGGAGTCTGGAATATAAGGGGACTTGTTCATCCTCTCAGACAAGCCGAGATTAGGCACCTTATTCGTTCTCAGCACCTCTCCTGTATAGGTATTATTGAAACCAAATCCAAAGCCTCTCTTTTTGACAGTATTTCCAGAGGCCTTTGTCCTGACTGGATTTGGCTCTCCAATTACGACTCCTCCCCTCTCGGTAGGATCTGGTTTGGTTGGAATCCGGCTGACCTTGACATTACACTTTTGTCTTCTACGGATCAGATGATACACGTTCAGATTAGCATGATGCAGTCGAACAGAACTTGTCTCTGTTCTGTAGTCTATGGCGAGCATTCGTTTGTCAAAAGGCGTTCCCTTTGGGCTGACCTCCTCAGGCTCTCCTCCTGTACTATGCCTTGGCTTGTTGCAGGAGATTTTAATGCCATCAGGGACCCGACTGATAGAGTGGGTAGTACCACACCCTGGATTCCTGCCTTTGATGAATTTGGGGAGTGCCTGAATCAGGCTGGCCTCGAAGATATCCGATATGTCGGCTGTAGATATACTTGGACTAACTCTTCTGGTGCGAGTAGGAAACTTCGTAAGATCGACCGGATACTATCCAATGACATATGGGCTCATCAGTTCTCCTATTCCCAAGCTTCCTTTCTTCCACCGGGGATCTCGGACCACTCTCATATGGTGCTCCGAATCCTTCAGCCTCATAACATACGGAAGCCCTTCAAATTCTTTAGCTTCTGGACCTCGCATCCACAATTCTTGGATCTTGTTCGGCAAGCATGGGACACGCCGGTACTAGGCTCTCCAATGTTTATCACTTGCAGCAAACTCAAGACCCTCAAGTTGAAGTTGAAACAGCTGAATAGGTCCTCCTTCTCCGACATCTCTATGAGAACAGACAGAGCTCGATCCGATCTACATGCTACTCAATCAGCTCTTGAACTCCACCCCTATGACTAAGACCTTCAGGAGAGAGAAATGGAGCTCAAGAAAGCCTTCTCCTCTTTGAGAATTGCTGAGGAGTCTTTCTACCGCCAGAAATCCCGCATCCGGTGGCTCAAGGAAGGCGACTTGAATACCAAATTTTTCCATCATTTTGTAAATAAGAGACGTCTGCATAATAGAATTCTATCTGTTTCGGACGTTAATGGGGCCTTGATCTCTGACCCTCTGCTGGTCAGGCAACACATAGTAGGCCACTTCTGTGAACTCCTCAATGGTTCCAATACTAGTTCTCGTGGCTCTGCTCTGGACATTGGTCAGTTCATTGGCCGGGCGTTAGATGAAAATCAACAACTTCTATTGACACAACCGGTCCAAGACGAGGAAATCCGGAATACCCTCTTTTCGCTTGCTCGTGGCAAAGCCCCGGGCCCTGATGGTTTCACTGTTGATTTCTTCAGATCTACGTGGGATGTCACTGGGCCATCCACCCTTAAGGCGGTAAAAGATTTCTTTGAAACGGGTTGCATGCTAAAAGAGATTAACTGCACTATTCTTACCCTGGTGCCTAAAACACCTAACGCTTCGGCGATGTCTGATTTCCGGCCTATTGCCTGCTGCAATACATTATATAAATGCATCTCCAAAGTTTTGGCCAGACGCTTAGCCCGTGTACTTCCATCCCTTATTGGCCCGGCCCAAACAGCTTTCGTCAAAGGCCGCCGAATCAGTGACAATATTATGCTCGCCCAAGAGCTGTTCGCGGGTTTCCACCACCAGCCGTACCTTCCAAAATGTGCCTTAAAGGTGGATTTCCACAAGGCTTTTTGATACAGTTGATTGGCATTTCATCGAATACGCCTTATTAGCTTTCAACTTTCCTTCTTCTTTTGTCAAGCTGATCATGACTTGTGTCTCTACTGCGAAATTCTCTGTCTCGATAAATGGGGAAATGCATGGTTTCTTTGGAAGCTCCCGGAGTATTCGGCAGGGAGACCCCCTATCTCCCTATCTCTTTATCCTGGTTATGGAGGTGTTCTCCGGGATCCTCAAGGCCAAAACCGCGACTCCGAAATTCCATTGGTTTTGGCGATGCAAATATACCAAGCTTTCTCACCTATTTTTTGCGGATGACGTCCTTCTATTTTCTGAAGGCCACCTTAGATCCATTGAGCTAATCAAGGAAGCTCTTTGTTTATTCTCTGACTGGTCTGAACTTCAACCCAACCCATCAAAGAGTGAGGTCTATTTATCAGGAGGGTCGCCGGAGTTGCGCGGCCAGCTCCTCCAATGCCTCGGCTTCACACAAGGCACCCTCCCCTTCCGATACCTTGGTGTTCCTATTATTACCACCAGGCTCAGCAAGGAGGACTGCAAGGCATTGACCGATACTATCACAGCTAGAGCTCGCTCATGGAGCAATCGGTTCCTCTCTTTTGCTGGTAGGCTTCAGCTCATCCGTTCGGTCCTATACTCAATACAGGTATATTGGGCCACTATCTTCTCCCTACCTAAGTCCATTGTATACAAGATTGAGGCTATCTTGCGACAGTTCTTATGGAAAGGCCCCGACCTCGGGCCCGGTGGTGCTAGAGTTGCATGGCCCTCAGTTTGCTTACCCAAGACCGAAGGTGGGCTCGGTATCAGGCGCCTTGTCGATTACAACCGGGTGATGATCTTGAAGCACATTTGGCTCCTTTTCACGGACAAGGAGTCCTTATGGTGCCAATGGGTCCATTCCAACTTCTTAAAGAAGACCAACTTCTGGACTGTCTCCAAACCAACCTTTTGCTCCTGGACATGGAAGAAGATCCTTGATATAAGGACTTCGGCCCAAGCTATGTTCTACTGGAAGATTGGCAACGGGGAATCTACCTCTTTTTGGTTCGACTCATGGCACCCTCGCGGTCCTCTCCACCATCTTTTCACTAATATGGACATTTATCGGTCGCGCATCCCTAGGGAAGCTTCGGTTAGTACCTTCTATGAAGGGTCCTAGCCCCCTTCGGACCCTCTCACCGCGATTCTGAGCTGGAATGACACCCCCCTGTTCTATTGAATGATACAGAGGACTCCTTCTGTTGGCTCCCTCAACCTCCTGGAACTTTCTCTGTTTCCCTGGCTTGGAACCATATCCGCAGGAAAGGCCGGACGGTTCCTTGGCATTCTTTTATCTGGGATCAGCATATCGCTCCCCGCCATGCCTTCCTTCTTTGGGTGATTTCCCTAAATCGCCTTCCCACTCAGTTGTTTCTCATGCACAACCGTAGGATTGGCTCCTCTCTTCGCGTCTTCTGTGGAGCCCAGCCTTACTCTATCAACCACCTCTTCTTCGCATGCTCCTCTACCGGCAGGCTGGCGTCCATGTGGGCTACCAAATGTCATCTCCCCTGGCGAAACAAACCTTGGCACGATCACATCAACTGGGCGATGACTATTTGCGGCGGTGGCTCCTTTGCTCATCGGATTGCTCGATTTTCTTTTGGTGCCCTATGTCACTTCATATGGACTAAGAGAAATCATGCGATCTTTCGGAACAAGAGCATATACTTACCGGCCATCCGCAAGCACCTTGTCAAAGCCGTCAGGGACAAAGCCTTCTCCATGGGAGGCATTGAAGACACCCCTCGGAACCGCATCTTGCTGCGGAATTGGGATATTCCGATTTCGATCTTGCGTAGGCATATTCACTAATGCTCATTTGTATCACTGTAGCTCTTGCTTGAGTTTTGCTGTTTTTGACTCCTCGTCCAATCTCTGTATTGGCTAGTTGTTCCTCTTTAGTTCCTCCTCATATAGATCCGGCTGGACCCTTCGAGACCTTCTATAGACATCTTATGTCTATTACAGGTCTTCTCTTGGGTCGAGTTTAGGTTGTATTGGTTTCATGAAAAGTTATATACATTCTTACCTTACCAAAAAAAAAAAGAAAATACAAGAAATGGATAAGAAAGCAGCCGACCAAAACCTGCTAAAAATATGCAATAATTATCTGAAAATCAAACCCCCGAAGAAAAGAACAGCAAGCATCCACTCATGAAGGCTTTTGATCTGCACAAGTAACCAATAGCATATTACTTCCTATTTGCTAAAGATCTCCTTCTACTTCAAAAGGGAATTGTCAAAATTTTAACTTTTAAAACATCTAGGTATTTAAAATTATATTCAGCAAATCCTCTAGGATGTTAGTGTGATCCCTTAAAACACACCACATTTCAATCTTGATGGTTTCACCTTCTTGTATTTTCACGGCCTAGATAGCCAGGTCATGATGCACCAGGCCATATTGCTGCCCAGAATTACCACCGCTCCCTCCCTCCCCCTCTCTCTGTCTCTCTCGCTCTCTCACACAGAGTTAGTAGTCTTATTATTAATTTGTTTCGAAACATGAATAAAATTCCATTAAAATGGTAAGAGGGTACCATCCATGTACAAAATGATTCGCCATTGGTATATACAGGTTGTGTCAACTGTCTTTACACAAATCACCTTCATCACCGTAGAAATAGTAGTTACAAAACTACAAACTAACATCTAAATAAGTAATGAGAGAGATGGCTTGTACTAGAAAACGGCTTCATAGAGAAGCCATCCATGTCCAAAATGATTGGCCATTGGCATATACATGTTGTGTCAACTTTCCTTGTACAAATCACCTTCATCGCGGTAGAAATAGTAGTTATCCTACTGATAAACTAACATCTAAATAAGCAATGAGAGAGATGGCTCATGCAGAAAGCAATTTGCTGCTGGAACCTAACATCCAAAAATACTAAATTTATGAAATTAAACTTTCCTATGTTACCCAAAGTGAAGTCTCTACGACAAATTATCCCTAAGAGAATCCCCAGAGGACAACTGCTCCTTGTTCCTTTCTTTCTGGATGATCCAAAACACAAGGCGAGGAACTATCTTAGTCTCTTTCTTCTTTTCAAGACAAAAATCAAATTGGAATTTCTCCACACCCAAAATGGAAAATTGTGTCGCATTATTTTTTATATATCCCACGCTCCATAAAAACTAAAAAGGCCACAGTCCTTATTGTAGAAAGAAGTATTTTACTTCAATGCATGAGGTTTACATTTTTAATGTATAGTACAATTTCATTCTCTACAAGATATAGTTACAAGGAGTGGACCAAAACAGGCCCCCAAAAAGGCTAACTACACCTTCCAGCATGAAAATGTTTTAGGATTCTACTCACAACTATGAATCACCATTCCTAGCAAAAGAAAACTACAAAAGAAAAGAAAATGGCAGGATTTCAGGGATTGTTTGCTTGATAGGAAATTTCGAAGTTTCACTTTCATTTCACTAAGAATGAAAAGGTCACTAGCAACTTTGTTTGGCAGGATTCATAGAAAAATTTCGAATGAAAACACGGTCAGCTTGTTCTCATTTATTAGGCACAAAGTGAAAACAGTATCATGGACTGAAAACACTTTGGTGTTTCCCGGTCCAAAATGAGAACACAGTATCACGGACTGAAAGACATTCTTTTTCATGATGTCTTCTTCAAAGAATGGATCCAAGCATAAAACAAGGGATCTTCCAGATAGCTTGAGAGAAGGCAGCACCTCATCACCACCAACCCCCCCCCCCCCCCCCAACCAAAGCTACAATGCAAAGCTGAATGGTGTTGAGGAGAAGAGGACAAAAGTGAGCTCCAGAAACTTTACTCACACAGAGAATTGCTAAAGAAAATGAACCTTCTCTAAAACTTTCTCGAATTCTATATATGAAAAAAAAAACTTAACCTTTTGGTCAAAACAGGAAAAAAAAACTTAGTAAAGGACAAAAGATATTTTCAAAATTGTGCTTTCCACCAAGAATTCTCATTTTGGCTTAACAAATATCTTTTTAAAAAATTAGGAAATGGAAAGCGGAAAATTGTTTTCTTTTCATTTCCTATGGAATTGGGAACTAAAAACACCTCTCGAGCTAGACAGCCCCTGTGGTCACAGTTAAAAGGAGCATCGCATGTGAGAAAAAAGACACCAAGAGAGTTATGGTTCATGTCAAACAAAAATATATACATATAAGTCAAGTGCAACACTTCATTTATAATTCAAATTCAATAACCTATATTCAAGTTTAAAATTCACTTATTGATTAAAAATTGTCCCACCCACCCCCCCTCTTCCCTAGGCAATCTGTATAGAAATCTTAAGGTAATTGAAGTGCAAAACTTAAAAGAAAACATCACCACCCCTTGGAACCCACATAACAGGAGAAGTGCACATAAAGTCCTAAACCTTTGTGCAAAATGCAATTAAGTCCTCATTGTTTTGATTGGCAACCACTGCAAAAAGTAAAATCAAGTCTTTTCAATGGACAATGCTGAAACTTGCCCAGATAGCACTCAAAGCTTATGCGGCAACCTTAAGTTGCACTTCTTAATATACATTTAGGACCTTAGTGCACTTTGCAATAAAGTTTTATGACTTGACTACACGAACTAAAAGTTTAACTCAATTAGACTTTTCTATTTCCATAGGACCTTATTCCAGCAATTGAAAGGTTTGAGACTTGATTATATTGCGTGCATAAGATGACTTGTCGAGCGTTTCCCCCAAAACATAACTGCCATTTTTAATAAAGCAAGCATTGCCAAAGTATGGAATTAGGTTAATCAGCTATAACAAGCTATTGATGTGCATATGAAGAAACACATAGTTGGATTAAATTTAATATTGCGTTAAAAACTCATTGAAAAACAAAATTTACTTCGGCAACATGTGTGCAACCTCATTATCTTTAGGACTGACCAAAGTTGGGTCTTTAATCTGCAAAAGACAAATTTGGCACGCAAGTTCCTCAATTTAGACCTGAATATTCAACCCAACCAAGATATCATGGCATACTTTTCTTCCCTGAATTAAGCCTACTATGCTGGAGTGCACGTCATATTTCATAATTTCATTAAAGCAATATACTTTAGCCAATATCTAACTCAGCAAGTACAAGTCCGAGTAGATTTAAAGTTATGTTGCACAAGTTGACAAGGACAGTGTCCGATAACCTCATCCAAACACCACATGAAATCGGTACTTCAAGGAAAATAACAAACAATATGGTACCTAGACTCCAAAATCGTGCATTACACTAATTCATTATTGGTGAGCAATGCGACTCCAAAATCATTGATCAGTATCATGAATAGTGACATACTTCGGATCAAACAATAAAATGTGCACATCTCGATAGACACATGGATGTTGCAAAATATATCGAGAAAGCTACTAGCTACGTTAGAAAAACATGTTTAATTACTTAACTATCTAGTACATGCTCCATCGCATCACATCTACACAACAACCAAACATAAACAAAGATGCACACAAATTCTAGAAGCATGCACCAAATTATTGGAAAACCATCTAGAATTGCACTATACTAAAGCATCACACAAAGTACACACTCATTAGTATCAGGCATTGAAATGCCAAGTTTAAGGAGAAAAAGAAAATTCACATTACCTTCCAGCTACGTGACAAAGGAGACTCAACCCTCTTGCATCATATATGCATGTCACAAGCCTTCACAACTCATCAGTGTCATGCATTAAAATATTACACTTGAGACATGTAATTCGAAGTTACCATCCGCTTATACCACAGATTGGGAACAAAGCCTCAAATGCAGATCGTATGACAACGATAGAGAGCACGCTTGTACACAGCCATCTCCCTTTTATGGATGCTAACTAGCGTGCTCTCTCTCGTTGTCAAGCAACGATATCACCTAGAGGCCCAAATCTGCAAAAAGAAAAGCTCAGAGGCGAATTCTACTAATGGCATCCCTGTATAAATCTTTGACCATAATCTATGGAGCATTGCACATTACATGACTGAAATTCAATAGCCAATCCAATCCTCACCAACTAGAGTACTTTATTGGATGATTGTTACAGTATTCCCCTATTCAAATGAGAAGGATATAAGCAATATTTCAAAACATTTAAACATGCAATAGCCATAGAAATTTGTTTGCCTTATCAATAAAAGGGTCTCAACTAAAATATCCAGAATCACAGATTACTCTATGCCAGCAAAAATGTCCCCATGCTGACTTTCAAACACAACAAGAGATGGACAGCTTCGAAGGTTGAATCTTACTAGGCATATATTTCCAAGGAATCAGCACAGACGTGAGTAAAAAGAGCACAAACAGCACTGAAATCTCGCAACTCAAGATCTTCAAAAGAAATAATCTAAAGGAAAGGAAAGAACATATTGCATGCCCATAAATTATCATCAGAAGAATAGACTACAAAACCAATACCTAAGTGGCATTCATGACTTAATCCCGATGCATCCGCATCTAGTGGGAACAACATGGGGAGCAACAGCGTGGGAACCACACCATTTAAACAAAGAAAATTATCCAAAACCCGTGAGACTACACCGAAAGCCAGCGAGCCTAAAGATCCACAAGGGAGTATATTTCAATAACAAACAGGTACTCGTGCCAGCTAGGTCAGTGATCATGTGAATTCAGTAAAGTATGAGTATGTTCAACTAAACTCAAATGAACTCAGAGAAAAGTAAAATCCCTCTCCCTCAATGAGGAGCAACAAACTTAATCCGAACACAAAACTTCCCCGAAACAAAACAAGGACAACCAAACAGGAAATGAAATGGGTCCGCGAAAGCAACCTCTGAACGATCTCCAGATCAAAAAACTAACAAACCCTAGCCCTAAACTGAAGAGAAGAAAAACCACATCCGAGTTTCGTATCCAAACAATCTCGCATTTTCGCGATGACGAGCAAACCAAACCCCAGAGAGTCAAACGGCACTAGTTTTACACCTACCAAGAAAACCCAGTCCGATCTAACGAGCGGAAAAGAAACGAGTCACCCATTGAAGGAAACTGCAAAAGAGAGCGCTTCCTGGAAACACCTGACTGAAAATGCCCATCAAATCACGCCGAACAACACCGAAACACGAGAGGGACATCACTTCTCCGAATCTTCGCTGAGGAGACCAATGAAACAGAGAACAAGAACAAGAAGATGAAACGCGATAGAAGAATTCTCGCAAACCCCACAAAGCAATGAGTGATCTCGAGCATGCGAGGAGATGAGGATCGAAACAAGGAGACAACTTGCGCCTCCACTGGTCCTAGAGAGAGAGAGAGAGAGAGGGAGCACTCGCACTGTTCCACGAGGTTAGAGCGTGATAATCGAGCTCAAAGAAAATTTAAACAAAAGCAGGTACAACTTCCGGATCCTCCTCTTTTTCTTTGCCTCTGGTGGTACCCGCGGAGGAGGCGACCCGCAAGCATCGCCCAGCCTGATCCCGGCCGTCCACGTGTGCATCAGGCGCGGCGGGGGTGACCGGTCGTCCGAGAAGGTACCGACCGAGTCATTGAGGGGGACGCCCCCTCCCCCGTGTGTCTGAAAATTTGACCTGATCAAAGGGAGGAGTGTTTCGTCCCCCCAACCCAGCTTGGACAGTGCGTCGCCACCACGACTGGGACGCGGGGCTCCACCACGACTGGGATGCGGGGCTCGACCCATCGCTGTCGGATTGGGTCAAGCCTGTACGTCTCGATTTGCCAAGAATGGTCCGGTCCATTCATCATAACTAATCCTTTCTCGGGCGAAGAAAAAATAAATGACACAAATCGTATCCGAAATTTTATCATATCGCTTCTAAATTTTTAATTTGTTCATTGTGATCGCTGGCCAGACTATACATAAATGTTCAATATAGTTATTCTATTACAAAAAAGATGCCAATTTGTAAAGAATGCTAATCATTCCTGCTATCTCAGGCATCGATATCTACATATAAGCTTCATGAATCCCCAAACAGATGCTTTCTCCTTTTTAACGAAAGTATGGAGAGGGAAAATACAAGAAATGGATAAGAAAGCGGCCGACCAAAACCTGCTAAGAATATGCAATAATTATCTGAAAATCAAACCCCCGAAGAAAAGAACAGTAAGCATCCACTCATGAAGACTTTTGGTCTGTCACAAGTAACCAATAGCATATTAGTTCCTATTTGCTAAAGATCTCCTCCTACATCAAAAGAGAATTGTCAAAATTTTAACTTTTAAAACATCTCGGTATTTAAAATTATATCCTTCAGATCCTCCAGGATGGTAGTGTGATCCCTTAAAATGTACCGCATTTCAATCTTGAAGGTTTCAACTTCTTGTATTTTCACGGCCTAGATAGCCAGGCCATGATTCACCAGGCCATATTGTTGCCCAGAATTACCACCCCTCCCTCCCTCCCTCCCTCCCCCTCTCTCTGTCTCTCTCGCTCTCACACAGAGTTAGTAGTCTTATTATTAATTTGTCTCGAAACATGAATAAAATTCAATTAAAATGGTAAAGAGGGTAAAATCCTTGTACAAAATGATTTGCCATTGGAATATACATGTTGTGTCAACTGTCTTTACACAAATCACCTTCATCAACGTAGAAATAGAAGTTATACTACTACAAACTAACATCTAAATACGTAATGAGAGAGATGTCTTGTACTAGAAAACGGCTTCATAGAGAAGCCATCCTTGTCCAAAATGATTGGCCATTGGTATATACATGTTGTGTCAACTTTCCTTACACAAATCACCTTCATCGCGGTAGAAATAGTAGTTATCCTACTGATAAACTAACATCTAAAGAACTAATGGGAGAGATGGCTCATGCAGAAAGCAATTTGCTTCTGGTGTAACTTATAAAAAACCTGACATCCAACAATACTAAAATTATGAAATTAAACTTTCCTATGTTACCCAAAAGTGAAGTCTATATGGCAAATTATCCCTAAGAGAATCCCCAGAGGACAACTGCTCCTTGTTCCTTTCTTTCTGGATGAGCCAATACTCAAGGAGAGGAATTATCTTAGTCTCTTTCTTCTTTTCTGCACAAGAATCAAATTGGAATTTCTCCACACCCAATTTGGCAAATTGTGTCGCATTATTTTTTATATATGCCACACTCCATAAAAACTAAAAAGACCACAGTCCTTATTGTAGAAAGAAGTATTTTGCTTCAATGCATGAGGTTTACATTTTTTATGTATAGTACAATTTCATTCTCTACAAGATATAGTTACAAGGAGTGGACCAAAAGAGGCCCTCAAAAAGGAGAACTACACCTTCTGGCATAAAAATGTTTTAGGATTCTACTCACAACTATGAACCACCATCCATAGCAAAGAAAACTACAAAAGAAAAGAAAATGGCAGGATTTCAGAGATTGTTTGCTTGATAGGCAATTTCGAAGTTCCACTTTCATTTCACTGAGAATGAAAAGGTCACTAACAACTTTGTTTGGCGGGATCATGGAAAAAATTTCCAATGAAAACATGGTCAGCTTGTTCTCATTTATTAGGCACAAAAGTGAAAACAATATCATGGACAGAAAACACTTTGGTGTTTCCAGGTCCAAAATGAGAACACAGTATCACGGATTGAAAGACATTCTTTTCATGATGTCTTCTTCAAAGAATGGATCCAAGCATAAAACAAGGGATCTTCCAGATAGCTTGAGAGAAGGCAGAACCTAAACAATGCAACCACAATAACCTATATTTACAATGTCAAACAAAAATATATACATATAAGTCAAGTGCAATACTTTATTTACAATGCAACCACAATAACCTATATTCAAGTTTAAAATTCACTTATTGATTAAAAATCGTCCCACCCACCCACCCCCCCTCTTCCCTAGGCAATCTGTATAGAAATCTTAAGGTAATTGAAGTGCAAAACTTAAAAGAAAACATCACCACCCCTTGGAACCCGCACAACAGGAGAAGTGCACCTAAAGTCCTAAACCTTTGTGCAAAATGCAATTAAGTCCTCATTGTTTTGATTGGCAACCACTGCAAAAAATAAAATCTAGTCTTTTCAATGGACAATGCTGAAACTTGCCCAGCTAGCACTCAAAGCTTATGCGGCAACCTTAAGTTGCACTTCTTAATATAGGTTTAGGACCTTTGTGCACTTTGGATTAAAGTTTTATTACTTGACTACACGAACTAAAGGATTAGCTCAATTAAACTTTTCTATTTCCATAGGACCTTATTGTAGCAATTGAAAGGTTTGAGACATGATTGTATTGCGTACATAAGATGACTTGTGGAGTGATTCCCCCAAACAATAACTGCCATTTTTAATAAAGCAAGCATTGCCAAAGCATGGAATTAGGTTAATCAGCTGTAACAAGCTATCACATTAGAACAATTGATGTGCATTAGTAGAAACACATAGTTGTATTAAATTTAATATTGCATTACAAACTCATTGAAAAACAAAATTTACTTTGGTGTCATGTGTGCAACCTCATTATCATTAGGACTCACCAAAGTTGGGTCTTTAATCTGCAAAAGATAAATTTAGCACGCAAGTTCCTCAATTTAGACCTAAATATTCAACCCAACCAGGATATCATGGCATCCTTTTCTTCCCTAAATTGAGCCTACTATGCTGGAGTGCACAGTCATATTTCATAATTTCCTTAAAACAATATACATTAGTCAATATCTTACTCAGCAACTACAACTTCGAGTAGATTTAAAGTTATGTTGCACAAGTTGACAAGGAAAATGTCCCATAACCTCATCCAAACACCACATGAAATCAGTACTTCAAGGAAAATAACAAACAATATGGTACCTAGACTCCAAAATCGTGCATTATACTAATATCCTGCATTACACTATTTCATTATTAGTGAGCAATGCAACTCCAAAATCATTGATCAGTATCATGAATAGTGACATACTTCAGATCAACCAATAAAATGTGCACATCTCGATAGACACATGGATGTTGCAAAATATATCGAGAAAGCTACCAGCTACATCAGAAAAACATGTTTTAATTACTTGAGTATCTAGTACATGCTCCATTGTATCACATCTACAGAACAAACCAACATAAACAAAGATGCATACATGCACCAAATTATTGGAAAACCATCTAGAATTGCACTATACTAATGCATCACACAAAGTACACCCTCATTAGTATCAGGCATTGAAATGTCAAGTTTAAGGAGAAAGAAAATTCACATTACCTCCCAGCTATGTGAAAAAGGAGACTCAACCCTCTTGTATCATATATGCATGACACAAGCCTTCAGAACTCATCAATGTCATGCATTAAAATATTACACTTGAGACATATAATTCGAACTTACTATCCGCTTATGCCACAGATTGGGAACAAAGCCTCAAATGCATATCGTATGACAACGATAGAGAGCACGCTTGTACACAGCCATGTCCCTTTTATGGATGCTCACTAGCGTGCTCTCTCTCATTGTCAAGCAACGATATCACCTAGAGGCCCAAATCTGTAAAAGGAAAAATGCAGAGGCAAATTCTACTAATGGCAAGTTTCTATAAATCTTTGACCATAATCTATGGAGCATTGCACATTACATGACTGAAATTCAATAGCCAATCCAATCCTCACCAACTAGAGTAATGTATTGGATGATTGTTATAGTATTCCCCAATTCAAATTAGAAGGAGATAAGCAATATTTCAGAACATTTAAACATGGAATAGCCATAGAAATTTGTTTGCCTTATCAATAAAAGGGTCTCAATTAAAATATCCAGAATCACAGATTACTCTATGACAGGAAAAATGTCCCCATGCTGACTTTCAAACACAACAAGAGATGGACAGCTTCGAAGGTTAAATCTTGCTAGGCATATATTTCAAAGGAATCAGCACAGACGTGAATAAAAAGAGCACAAACAGCACTGAAATCTCGCAATTCAAGATCTTCAAAAGAAATAATCTAAAGCAAAGGAAAGAACATATTGCATGCCCATAAATTATCATCAGAAGAATAGACTACAAAACCAATACCTAAGTGGCATTCATGACTTAATCCTGACGCATCCGCATCTAGTGAGAACAACATGGGGAGCAACAGCGTGGGAACCGCACCATTTAAACAAAGAAAATTATCCAAAACCCGTGAGACTACACCGAAAGCCAGCGAGCCTAAAGATCCACAAGGGAGTATATTTCAATAATAAATAGGTACTCGTGCCAGCTAGGGCAGTGAGCATGTGAATTCAGTAAAGCATGACTATGCTCAACTAAACTCAAATGAACTCAGAGAAAAGTAAAATCCCTCTCCCTCAATGAGTAGCAACAACCTTAATCCGAACACAAAACTTCCCCGAAACAAAGTAAGGACAACCAAACAGAAAATGAAATGGGTCCGCGAAAGCAAACTCTTAACGATCTCCTGATCAAAAGACTACCAAACCCTAGCCCTAAACTGAAGAGAAGAAAAAACACATCCGAGTTTCGTAACCAAAACAATCTCGCATTTTGGCGACGACGAGCAAACCAAACCCCAGAGAGTCAAACGGCACTAGCTTTACACCTACCAAGAAAACCCAGTCCGATTCAACGAGCGGAAAAGAAACGAGTCACCCATTGTAGGAAGCTGCAAAAGAGAGCGCTTCCTGGAAGCACCTGACGGAAAATGCCGATCAAATCACGCCGAACAACACCGAAACGCGAGAGGGAAATCACTTCTCCTAATCTTCGCCGAGGAGACCAATGAAATAGAGAAGAAGAACAAGAAGAAGGAGGAGGAACAAGAAGGAAGATGAAGATGAAACAACACGGTGGAAGAATTCTCGAAAACCCCACAATGCAATGAGTGATCTCGAGCATGCGAGGAGAAAAGGATCGAAACGAGGAGACAACTTGCGCCTCCACTGGTCCTAGAGAGAGAGAGAGAGAGAGAGAGAGAGAAGGAGCGCTGTTCCACGAGTTTAGAGCGAGAAAATCGAGCTCCAAGCGTGATTATGAAAGCTAACAACTTCGATATAAGGAAAATTTAAAGAAAAGCAGGTACAAGTCCCAGATCCTCCTCTTTTACTTTTCCCCCCACCGTGGGACCCGCGACCGCATCGCCCCAGGGCGATCCCGGCCGTCCACGTGTGCAGCTGGCGCGGCGAGGGGGATCGGTCGTCGGAGAAGGTACCGACAGAGTCATTGCCATATTTTCTCGGGAGGGAGGGACGGCCTCTGCAAATTTGACCTGATCAAAGGGAAGGAGTTGTTTCCGTCCCCCTCCCCCCCCCCACGCGACTAGGATAGCGCGTCACCGCCACGGCCTGGGCACGGGGCTCGAGCCGTCGCTGTCGGATTGGTCCGAGCCCCGTACGTCTCGATATCCAGAGCGTGGTCCGGTCCGCCCATCGTAACTGATCCTTTTTCAAGCAAAGACAAAAATTGGCACAGATGTTTCTTTAAAATTTTGTTATATAATTTTTAAATTTTCAGTTAGTTCAATATGACCTCTCTGAACTATACATATATATTCAATATGGCCGTTCCATCTGTTCAAGCGACAAATAAGATGTTATTTGATGACGTGAAATTAAAATGATGAATCGATATGTTAATCTTTTTATCCATCTATTTTATAAAAGGGGAAAAAAAACAATTCGAGCGTTAACATTGATGTTGATTATTATATAGTGTTTTTTGGATGAATATCCTAACTTGGATAATCAACGTGTGACTTTCTTTTGTTGTCCACCATTCAAATTTTAACAGATTAGAAGCCACCTCTGTAGATTCCGTTAACTTGAATTGGCAGAAAGATGATATTAAACATTTTCATATAATATAGGGACTAGAATCAATATTTGTTAGTAATTCAGGGATTACATTAAATAAATTAAAAGTTTAAGATCGACATTGCACATTGGGCCAAGGTTCAAGAATTATTTGTGTTATTTTGTCTTGATTCATGGGATTTCCGAATTTGCTAACTTGGAACTATCTTAATGAATATGTCGAGCATTTAACAAATTTAAATTATTTATTTTTAAACGATAATTGTGCACAACGCAGGAAGTTGCAAATAATTAATGCATTGAAACACGACATTTTTCGATTACTTATTCAATAATTGTCCTGGGCCCCCATCACCCGTCCTTGTTCATCCCAAATAGTAAAATTCCAATTTTATGGGACCATACCTTGTTCCTGCAAAAATTTTGCGATTTCCTAGGGCCTCACTTCTTTCAATGGAGAAAAGAAAAGAAAAAAAGTCAAATTGGTGTGTTTTTTTTAATGGGGTTCCATTTAACCTTGGCATGAGCTTTATCGTTTACCGATGTTTAATTATTAATTTATCTTGAAAACATCAACGTGGATAAAAAAAAAGGTACTACTAAGGGTGGCCATAGAGAACCGATTCAATTCCTCATTCCAAGGCGAAAATAGCCAATTCAACCTGGATCGATTCCCAGGTTGAATCGCTTTTAAATCAATTTTGAAGTTTTGTCTTAAGTATGAGCAAATAACAATATAACCATTTATCCAACGACTATATTTGTCATACAATACTGCAACTTCCATGCTTTATAATAAGAATTGGACTTTTTAGCCTAAACTTAAAACAGGCCTCCTAGAAACCAGTAACAAACCGATCGGTCCAGGAACAGGCGATTCTGAAACCAATTTGATTCCCAGTTCCAATCTTTTGAAACTGGAGGTCATAAGGTTTGTTTCCGGTTCTAAACAGACAATCAACTCACTCTAAAACCAATTGCCATTAGTTACTATCAACATATACTTAGAGCCTATTTGATGCATTTTTACACAAAGACTATAGTTGCGAAAGGTCATGGCGAAACTTTCATTTACATTCGCAGCTGCAACAACTTACAATAAACTGCCCCAACCAATTTTAAAGCATATATATAATCAAACTCACGCGTTACAACGCCTCAATACCAATTATAGCTATACCAAACATGCATTTGCGTTTTGCTTGCTGACTCGAAACTTCTGCAGCTTAGCAAGTAAAGTCAGATTTGCGACGAGGGATATACATCCGTTATTGCCCAAGCTCCAATATTATATCAAGTCCGAGCAGATTATGTACAACTTAGAACTATGCCTTTTACATTTGTTTGGGATGTTGTTCTCATGTTCATAGGATGTTACTTGTCATTTTTACATGCATCAACCATATCCATCCTCTAAAATTCTAAAGCATGTCAAAATATTTACCTACTTAAACGTTGCTTCATTTTTCGATTACTTTGTTAATAAAGTGATGATGAAAGAGTAAGCTGATATGAGAAGGAGAGATCGACACCAACATATTTATCCCATTGAACCGATCACATAATTCTAATCTATGTAAATGGAGTGATTTCATTTGATAATCTCGATATCATGTCTGATTCGTTCAAAGGAAAGCCTTTTTTAACATTTGTAATTTTGGGATAATAAGAACCACTTATCAAAATAAAACCATCTACATTGTAACCAATATAGCACATTTTTAGGTTCCAAAAACAAAACAAAATGCCAGGACTTATGATCCCAAATCAACCGAATTGTTATAAGTAATAATAACGAAAAATATTTAAAAAAGTCCAACATAAAAACTTAAATTTATAAGTGGAGGGAGGCACATGTATATATAAAGACATATAGTGAATTATAGTGATATCCTTTCTATTGGTAAAAATTAGTATAACTGCCCTGGGCAGAAAATGTTATTTGACTAATGCTTTTTGTGCCCTTTGATTTGAGTAGATTGTTGATTTCATTAATCAAATCATAATCGTGGAGAATTTGAGTGCATAATTACCTAATAACTGCCAATTACAAGTGGGATTTGTACCAACCATTGACCATGCGCTAATGTCCTTTTTTCTTTATCTAATAAAAAAATAGGAAAGGACAATAAGGCATTACAGTCTCTTTTCACACGAGATATGCTGAAGTTACAGCATGCAATGCATCACGAGCCATTTAGAGATACACTTGTGGCATGAATCGAACGCGTGATCTCGTGAAAAACCAGCGATCCCTTGACGGTAACCATATGCCAACATCTAAGTAGAGAGCTCAAGCTCTTCGGACTAGATTATCTACACAACTATTTAACGATAGATCATCAAATGATCTACTCCTACTGCACGACATTTTCGTGCGCCCAAATCAACCGTTGAGCGGGGAAGCACCAGCGGGGAGAGTACTTCAAAAATTTCTCAAATGAAACTTCCACTCAACTCGGAATATTGGGCTTGATTCTAACTATGACTTCATAGAGGAAAACAAAAATCTCCACGTATCCAATTTGGGCTCGACTTTACGTTTGATAGGCCGTAGCGATTAGGTCCACCGTGTGCCTCCATTGTTCATTTTGGGCCATGCACGGTATCCTTTCATTAGAATTCTCCTCCTTGGCTTCCTCATCGGTGGATGTATCACTTTATATTTGAGTTCTTGTTCAGAAGAAGTACTTAGCAGAAATGGCGATGACAATTTATTTAGGGAGGCGCTATTTTCACCCACACATGACTAAATCCAACCCCATTTACACTAGGACGCCTAAATCGACCTTAGTTAGTCAATTGCAATTTAAAGCGATGGCCCATTCCTTCTTTTTCCTATTTTTTCCTATTTTAATTAAGGATCTCGTTGCCATAATTATGCATTTCCCATGTTTTATTTTTTTCTACATTCTTACACAGTAATTATTGATGAATTTTTTAGTGTATTCATTCTCTATCTAAAAGCTGCTAGTAAGGAAAAAAGATAAATCCTTTCATATAGTAAAAAACTTGAAAGCCTCTTCTTCATCATTGCTCTTATAAAAGTTTATTTATTCTTTCTTCCTCTTATCTTGAAAGCTAACTTTTTTGGTGAATTTTTAAAACTTTTAATTTCATCAGCCTAAAATATATATATCAAGTCTCTTTATTTACTATATTACAGAACTTATCTTTTTCCCTTACTATTGATGAGATGCCTTTATACAGATATAAAACATTATGGAATATCTAGGAATATAAAAAAAAAAAAACATCATGCACGATGAGGCATCCGACATTTTTTCATACATTCTTCATGGATGAGATTTGACAGGCATTTGAAATGGTTTCTTATTTCATGCAATAGTTTTATTTTTTTAAATTTCATCTTTTAAAGTTGTTCATTGGAAATTGTAATTGTGATTTTTCTTTGGAAAATTTTCAAAGAGGGTTTTTTTTTTTTTGCTTCGTTTGATCATCCCATTATATATATGTGTATGTATGTATGTATGTATTATGTATGTATGTATGTATGTATGTATGTATGCATGTATGTATTTTTTGGTTTTTTTTTTTTTTTGATAACCCAGGGAACCCCCGCACGGCCGACAGCCGGGAAGTAAACCCTGGGGGCGACACGTGCTAGCCACCACACACGTGCACCAGTTAAGTCACCCTGCGGCACCCGGGATTCGAACACTCAACCTTTTGCGAGAGGAAGAGTGCCCTTTCCAGCAGCGCCACCCAGGCGGGTGGTTATTTTTTTTGGTATATTTGTATAAAAGAAACCCAATAAGAAGGGTTTTGATGGTGATATGCACTGCAAAAGTGAAAATTTGTAAAAAAGTTATTGGGTTAAAAAATTATCTATATAAAGTTTTTTTTCTAGATTCTACTTGATAATTTATCCTTAAATTTGCCCAACGACATAGAAAAGAACTATCTTGGAAATTTCTTTTTTAGGCAAAACTAATTTTTATAGAAGTAAAATCTAACAATGAAAACAAGCGTAATCCCTTTAATATATCTGGGATACCTACAATAAAGAAAAACTAAACATGTGAAATTCTTAACTTTGGTAACTAGATCCTACAAGTACAAAGAAATAGAAAAACTAGAAAAACGAAAGTTAGTAAATTTTGGGGCCACCATTTAATTTGCAATTGAATGATTGAGGGAAAATTTTATCTTTTTTGTGAAAATTGGATGGATTTAATTATATAGGGGTGGAAATAGCCTCCTTTTTTTCACTTTTTTTTCCTTT
The DNA here is from genome assembly GCA_031216185.1 of Syzygium aqueum. Lineage (NCBI taxonomy): Eukaryota > Viridiplantae > Streptophyta > Magnoliopsida > Myrtales > Myrtaceae > Syzygium > Syzygium aqueum. The sequence goes on along the minus strand of CM062241.1, from coordinate 21,277,995 downwards.
TGTTTTCTAGGGAAATGACACGTCATGAGTCCGGTCCATTTACTGGGGATCGAACTCGAGTCCTCTTGCCAAGCACCTAACGACGCACTACGGCATTTTAGGTCAAATTAAAATGAATTCATTCGACAATCAGAACAAAGTTTAGCACAATTGGACACGATTACAACTATAACCAAAAGTAATAGAGGGCCTCTATATGACACAGTTCAAATTAAGGGTGATCAATTCCCCGTTCCCGAGCAGAAAATTGTTTATGATAAAATATAAAAGTTGCATTATTTGATTAAAATGAATGTGGCGATCAAGTGTTCAATTCTCGATGGGTGTAAAACTAATTTCATTTTTCTAAAAGAGGCTTCGAAACCGGTTTGGTTGAACATATTTGTACCAATTCCCTAGTAGATCTAGCGGTTTTGGCCTTCGAACTGACAAACCGAACCGATCGAATTTTCTTTGTGGGTATAACCGGACCCAATGCATACCCCTAATTCATTTCCTCGTGTACATATTGAATGGGTTGACCATACTAGGGAATTTATGAATGACCTTGATATGGCACAGAATAAAACGAGGAAAGTTCTTAAACTATGGATGCTCCTGTGTCAACTGGAGATGGCTTCTCGTTCACTGGAGGTCTTGTTCTTGCTCCTTTCTCCGTTTTTAGCTCCATAAAAGAAAGTGAAGAGATATTTTTCGCTGAACACACGAATATCACTATAGAGAAGTTTGTGCACAAAAATCTGAACTACAGCTGAGAGTCCTTGCCAGGTAAATATTCTGATGGCCCGAGCCGGTCTGATGAATGGTTTGAGCAAGGAAAGATGGTGAGTCCTTGTACCCTAGTTTATCTTTTGAACATGGCTTTCGTTTATAGCCAACTTTCTGCTGTATGTTATAAATAATAACAAGGTATGCATGATTCTCCTGCATTGTAGATTTAGGGGGGGTCTTGCGAAGGCTAAAAGCAAGGTCATATTGATCATTGCACCAAGGCTGGTTTTTCCGGTGAAGTCAATTTTATATGGCCGCTCTCTTTACCCTCTTATTTGTTAGGTGAAAGCTTTTCCAGTTCTTGGTTCTGGAGACAAGGCCAAAAACCTATTTTTGGACTAACAATGGGTTCTGGTTCCCAGTCTCCGGCAGATGTTTTCAGGTACTGTTTACTACTAGAAAGCAGCTGGTACCCGAACTGGCTTAACTTTTAGAATGTCAAACAACGATACTAAGCCATCAATTCATATGATACTCCATGCGTGCAGAAATTGAGATTGGATTATTTGCAGGACTACCGATTGAAACATGCTATAAATGATTTTGTCCCCTAGATGGTTCTGCGTTGAAAGTGGAATTGCTGATAATCCTCCAGTTTTGTTAGTTCATGGCTTTCCTTCTCAGGTCAGTCTAATGTAGTTTTTTTTTTTACTGGTAATTTGTTTTTTGGAATCATGATTGGCATATTAAACACCTTTTCATACATATGTTTCTGCAAGTGATGTTGTGTGTGGGTGGTAAGGTTCGGATTAGTCTTCTGCATCCTAATTTAGCTCCTATTTCCCCTTATAGTAGATGTCAGATACACCATTGAGTTCATTGACTACCATACATGTTCATATATGAGCAAGCCAGATGTGGGCCGTGGCATATGCCATTTTTCACTGAAGAATCAGCAATCCTGTCTGTGTAGTGCTCACTTTGAATGACAAAATTTTATGCTTGAAATACAGGCTTACTCATACCGCAAAATTCTTCCGATTCTCTCGAAGGACTACCATGCAATTGCTTTTGACTGGATAGGTGAGATCATTCACTTGACATTGCTTTTAATTTTTCAAAATTGTACATTAGCTCTCTCTCATTCTTGTAAAAACTTGAATTAGTACCGACTTTGAACTGATGATGATTTTTCACCAATTTTAGTGTTCCTAAACATGGGCCATACTCGACATATGAGCTTGAAGGGTGTATCCCTGCTATAAGTAATCGCTATCAACGACTCAAAAAACTCCCTCTAAAATGTCCTTGGCCAGTTAAGCTTCTAAACTTGGTAGCATATTCTGATCCAAATTGATTCTTGCCAATAACTAGATGATTTCTATCAAGATTTTGCACGACTTAATGCTCAATCAATATGCATTTTGCACAATATCCTAAGAGGAAAAGATGCTCAACAATAACGTTTGTACATAATATGTTTCGATAGAGAAAAAACCACTGCACCACTAAGACGCACTCACACTGCCTCCAGGAAGCACAAAAAGAAAAGTGGAAGTCTGGGATAGCAAAATATCAAAGTATCGAGTGTTATGCTTGTACAGAATCCAAATTCTGAGCAGTGGGATAGATGCAAGGGTTGCTGGAGGAAAAGGAATGGTATTCCGTCTAATTATAAGGGGGTTAATGGCACGGAGCTTATTCAGACCATAATCCGAGCCCATTTTGTAGAGAATGCAGTCAACAGTCCTAAAGCTCACCCTGTTCAGTTTGTCCTGCAATTTATACCGTAGGCACTACTTGCGCCCTTTGAGAAGCCAATGATACTTATGCAGACAATCTAAATTTAGTTCTTTCATTGTTCATCTTTCTGCTTCTGCAAGAGAAATATCCACATTATTCATTAAGCTGATTGCTGTGATGACTAGCTTTCTCAATTGTCAATAATGACACAGGAACTTCTTTTGTTTTGTCCTTACCCCTTACAGGCTTTGGATTTTCGGAAAAACCCCAACCTGGATATGGATTTAATTACACATTGAATGGTACTCTTCAATGTATATAAAAGCCTACTATATACTTTGCGTGATGGTTTCTTGAGACCCTATCTGAGCATGATGTTACCAATGGAGTTTGCAATGGATAATTCTGCTTTTGGATGGCAGAATATGTATCGTCCTTGGAGTCTATTATAAACAGTCTTGGCATCGATAAAGTTTCTCTAGTTGTCCAGGTACGTTTGCCTTTGATAAATGCATTATTTTTTTCTATGAGCTTGATGGAATGTTTTTCTGAAGCAATAGATTTCTGGTGTGATGTGCAGGGATACTTTTTGCCAGTTGCTGTTAAATATGCCAGCCAGCATCAGGAGAAGCTAAAGCTGCGTATGGTAACCATTCTGTGTCTGGGAACAGATTTTGATCAGAAATAATTATTTTTTTATTCTGTATCCGAGTGCTGATTCTGAGTATTTGAAGGCGTTTGGTAACTTCCTAAAATTTCTATTCCTGAAATAGTAAAAAAGATAAATGCGTTTGGTAGTGGCATAAAATTTTTTTTATTAATAATATTTTAAATATTTTAATATTTCTTTCTTTTCTTTTTTTCTTCTCCTCCTTGGCCATGACCGGTAAAATATTTTTTTAATTAATAATACTTTTATTAAAAATAATTTTTATTTTATTTTTTTTGGCCATGGCCAGTAAAAAATTTCGTTATTAATAATACTTTTATTTAAAAATAATTTTTTATTATTTTTGGCCATGGTCGGTAAAATTTTTTTATTAATAATATTTTTTATTTTTTTGGGCATGGCCAATAAAAAAATTTTTATAAATATTTTTTATTAATAATATTTTTTATTAAAATATCTTAATAATTTTTTTATTTTTTTTCCATGGCCTGTTGTTGGCCATGGCCGGTAAAAAAAAATTTTAAATATTTTTTATTAAAATATTTTTTCCTTTTTTTTGCCATGACTAGGCTAGTAAAATATTTTTTTATTAATAATATTTTTTATTAAAATATTTTTTCCTCTTTTTTGCCATGGCCTGTAAAATATTTTTTTTATTAATATTTTTTTAATAATAATAATTTTTATTAAAATATTTTTTCCTTTTTTTTGCCATGGCCTGGTCCCAAGCCATGGCCCAGAAAATATTTTTTTATTAATAATATCTTTTTTTTCGTGGCCTAGTCGCTGGCCATGGTTGGTAAAATAATTTTTTTTTGTTCATGGCCGGTCAAATATTTTATTGTTGATAATATTTTTTATTAAAATATTTTAATCTCACCAGATATGCCGAGGGTGGCCCTCACATCGGACATTAGAAGCAACATTAAAAACCAAGAAAAAGAAGAAGAAAAAAAATTGATTCTCATTTTTGTTCCCAAAATCAAGAAGGTACTTTTTTTTATTCTTGATTCCGCTCCAAAACTGATTATGGGCACCAATTTGCAAGCAATCGTGCCCAGAATAAAAAAATTTAACAAATGGATTTCTGTTCCAAAATCGATTCTAAGAACAAAAAAATAAAAATTTTCACTATTTGGCCAGTTGCCAAACAGGCTCTAAATGATTTGATCCTCTTAAACCCACCTGTAAGATATCTTGAAACCTGATCCTGCCAGTCATGTCATTCTTTTTTGTAATCTACCTTTTTATTAGCTGATAGAATTGAGTTCATCAAATGCCAACCAATCATCCAGTAGTGTTTGCAAGTTGGGGGTAATTAACATAGAAAGGCAAATGACATTTTCCATGAATGCTTATTTTGTTTGGAAATGAATCGTTAGAATATGTCTCGAGGAGGTCACACCGACCGAACCTTATAGATATGGTATGCGATTTATATTCTTAATCTTGGTTTAGTATCGTATTTGATTGCATGTTTTCACAACATGAACACTGCAAACGGAATTTGTGAAAAAAGAAGAAGACTGAATTTGACCTAAAAGAATGGCTTCCGAGGACTTTTCCCACAGCAAACAAAAAATTCAACTGCAAACTTGATGGTAGAGGTGGCCACGGTTCGAAACCGTTCGGTTCCCGTTCGGAACCGGCGATTCCGGTTCGTGGCCACATGTGAACCGAAACCGGCCGGTTCCGGTTCCGGTTCGTAATTTAAAAATTTTAAAACTAATTTATAAAATAAAAAATAAATAATTATAAAAAATATAAAATAATGAATTATTCAATATAAATTATAATCAAAATGAAAATTGTAGGGGTGATCGGTTCCCGATCGGAACCGGAAACCGAACCGGTAAGACTGGTCTTTTAATTTTAAAACTAGGAACCGAACCAGCAAAGGGTGACCTCCGCGCCAGCCCCGGCCATGGCCAGCCGTGGAGGAAGAAAAAAAATTAGAATATAAATTATAATTTTAAAAAACAAAAACAAGGAAAAAAGACAAAAGAGAAAAAGGAAAAACAGAAAAGTAAAAGGAAAAGAAAAAGAAGAAAAACAGAAAAGGAAAAACAAAAATAAAAATAAAAAAATTAAAAAAATGCTATTCTTGTGATAGAACATTATTCAATATAAATTGTGATTAAAATGTAAATTGTACTCAAATTTGGGGACAAAAAGACAAGAGAAAAAGAGAGGGCTTCAATTTAATAAATTATCATTAAGAACATTACAATTCGTTACAACGATCTTAAAAAAAAAGAGTACAATATATATACCATAAAATTATCCCAAAACCTAAGCATTCTGTGCGCAGGGGACCAGAGGTCACATATCGTCGGATTATATTTCGGTTTCCCTAAGCTCACGTGGGCGTACCCGGTATGAGAAACAAGAGTTCCTGAAATATTTGCCAACTCCAATAGTTCTTTTACCCTCAATCGTCACTACCCGTTCCAGTACCGATACTGGTAGCTGTAGTATCTCCATCGTTAAAGAATTCGAATTCATTATTCCGATCTATCTCTTGTTGCCGGTATTGAGCCTTCGTCTAATCAGTAACACAAGCTTGCATCTCCACTGATTCTGGATCTAATCTCGAACGATGTTCGTTCAAAATATTACCTCCGGCACTGAATGCTTGTTCGACCGCAACTGTGGAACAAGGGGTTGAAAAAATCTGTTTTGCAATAAGAGAAAGGATTAGATATTGGCTTGCGTGCCTCTTCCACCAATCCAAAATTAAAAAATCTGTACCACCTTCGGCTTCAGTAAACTCAAATAAAATGGTTAGATAACTCTCTAATTCAGAAATATTTCCTATTACTCCCTTTTGTTTTTTTTTTGTCTATGTAATAAAAGTTGGTACCCTCTACTAATTTTACCTGTATTGTCATTTTGTATCTCCGTAGATTGAGAAGATCCAATATCACCTAAATTATATTTAGTATAAAATTCATTATATAATTCTATTACTACATTTTTAACTTCACGTACTATGGTTGTAACATTTATCACATCATAATGTAAACATTGATAATACGTACGCAAAAATTCATTTAAGCCATCCAATTTGCAACGCGAATCAAAAACACAAGCAACTAAATAAATCATGGGAATTTCACTATAATAATGAAGCCATTTCATTTTCATTGCAACTATAGTATGTTGTAATTCAACATCATTTTCATATTCATTAAAAGTTCCGACAATATTAGTATACTCTACTAAAAATAAATGTGTAGTAGGATAATAAACACCAAACAAAGTATAAGTTGCATCATTAAAACCCTTTAAAACATCTAAAATTTTTTGGTAAATATGCCACTCTTGTGGGTATAAATTAATCTGAGGTATATTATTAGAAATGAATGCACATAATAAATCTTTATATGCTAAAAATTCAGTAAGCAAGTGGAAAGTAGAATTTCAACGAGTTGGAACATCTCTTGGAAATCTTTTTGGCTTTTTGCCATTTTCTTTACAAAATCTACCCTATTCTTTCATATTTTGGGGATGTTTCCATAAAAATTGAATCGCCGTTTTTATTGGTTGAAGAAAAATATCAAGAATTTTCAAACAATCTTATACACATAAATTTAAAACATGACAAGCACATCTAATGTGAAAAAATTTTCCGCCAAAAGAGGGTTTACAAATATTTTCTAACTCGGCAATTGAAGCGGTATTTGCTGTAGCATTATCAAAACCAATTGAAAAAATTTTGTTAAGCAAATAATATTCTTCTAAAACTTGCCTAATTATTCTATAAATATTATTTGCCGTATGATGATCATCGAAAACTCTAAATGCAATAACTCTTTTTGAATAGTCCACTCGTCATCTATCCAATGACATGTTATGCCCATGTAAGAATGATTTTGCCAATTATCACTCCAAATATCACTACTTACATGCACGCATCCATTAAATTGCATAAAAAATTTTTGTAAATCTTTTTTTCCATTTTTGTAAAGTTCTTCAATTACTCGTTTAATTGAATTTCTAGGAACACATTTTGCTTGTGGAGCACATGCTTTTTGTACAAATTCGTTAAAACCAAATCTTTCTCCAAAATTAAATGTTAAATGCTCAACGGAAATAAATTTGCCTAATTCTTTCTTATAAGTTTTTTCATTAAAACGAAAAAAAGGGGAAGTGTTAGGATTGACGTACCCGGAAATTTGTTGTTGCCCGATATCGATTCCCATTTCGGTTGGATGTTTGCTCCTAAGATGTCGTTTAAATGTTTCATATCCTTGTCCACTTGTATATTTATATATTTTTCCACAATATTTACAAATTATATCATACATTTTTTGATCGATATCAAACCTTTCCATTTTCATGAAGTGATTCCAAATGTCAGATGTAAATTCCTGTTCCGTTTCCTTTGTTGTAGATATTTCGGCAGGAGGATAAAAACTTTCTTGCATCGGGACGCACTCCACATCAGGAAAAATGTTGATTTCATCATCTTGAAAATCTGCATATTCACGAGAATCAAAAGAATGATGGGATTCCGTCGCGATATTCTTACCTTTGCCAGTTGGCACTTGACTTCCACTTGTCATTTTTTGAATGTATTGAGATAATTGAGCGGATTAATTGGGAGAATTAAGAAAGAATTGCGTGGATTGAGAAAATTGAGAGAATTTGAGAGAATTTCGAATATTGAGAAAATTTGAGACTTGAGAAAAGAGAATTTGAGAGAATTGTGTGTGTATTGTGAGAATTTGAGAGAATTTATAGGAAAAAAATAGAACAAAATTTAGAATTAAAAAATAAAACATAACCATTGCAAAATTACAACGGTTATGTGTTTTTTTTTTTATAAAAACGCCCATTGGGGCATAGTCATTGCCCCAACGGCAGGCTGCTGCAGCATGGCCTGCAATGCAGGCTGTGCTGCAGCTTTTTTTTTTTTTTTTAAATTTTTTTTTCGCAGAACCAGCCCGGAACCGACGGTTTCGGGCCGGTTCACATTTTTCTGGAACCGGAACCGAGCCCGTAGGCCACGGGCCGGTTCCGGTTCCAAACTGCGGGCCCGATCAACGGGCCGGGCCCGGGTTTGACCAAGCCGATTCCGGGCCAAAACTGGCCCGTGGCCACCTCTACTTGATGGTATTGCTCCAATTCTTAAAGGATGAGTTTTCCTTATTCTAAAGGAAATGTATATGGATGATAAGAGAATCACTAGCGGATCAATGTCAATCACACTAGGAGCGGATCAATGTCAATCACATTCAGTTAAACATTTTCAAGTCTCATGTGTCATCACCAGATCAACTTGTACATGACTGATACATGTGACCTTTTTCTATCTGAGCTTTTCGTGAAAGTGATACAAAGCATGGTTGTTTGTCCGTCTTCATTTGGTGGTGATAAACGTTGTTGCCAATATCTTCATCTATCCATTCTTTTTCCATATGAAACCAAGCAGTTGAAATACTCACATCTTTTTTCAGTACGTTTCAAGTGGATTGTGATTTGCTTGATTTTGAACCTTGATCATAATCCATTTTGATGTGGCAACACGTGATGATAATAAGTAGGGCAATTACAGCATCATTTGGAGTGATATATACTGTTTGACTCTTTCTCTTGTTTCTGCTTTAAGCTGACAAGCAAGCATGCCAACCTTCCATCAAGCTTGTCCATATTCAGCAACTTCTTGCTTGGTGAGATCTTCTCTCAGGTTTGGACTCTCTTTCCTTTCATTCTTGAATGATTTCTTATGTTCTGAGGACTTAAATGATCATTAGTTAGCCCCTCTTCCCGTATAGGACCCGCTTAGGGCCAGTGATAAGACCCCGACGAGTTGTGGTCCTTACAAAATGAAAGAGGATGATGCTATGGTTTATAGGAGACCTTACCTCACATCTGGCTCCTCTGGCTTGCATTGAATGCAATTAGCAGGGCGATGAGGAGAGAGCTCAAGGTAACTCACTTTTTCCTTATTGCATATCATCGCTGATGATTACTTTACTTGTTAGCTGAACAAAGGTCTATTTGCCATGATTTTGCTGAAACTTGAGCTGCTATATGATGCAGCTATTGCATCGTAATATATTATCACCTGCAAAGGACTTGCTTTTATTGGACATCGCTAAACTTGTTTATAATTGGGATATAAGTTGGTAATTACTTCAATCAAGGTCGGTGATTTCTAACAAGAATCGATAAATTTAACGGGTTGGTAAGTAAAGCAATAAAAGTTGATAATGAACAAAAAAAGTTGCTAAATTTTAATAAAAACCAAGAAGCAGCTCAAATGAGGCTTGGTAAATCAAAATTAACTAGTGAGTAGCCTAATGGGAGAAAAACTAAAGTTGGGAAGTTCATATAGGAATTGATAAATTTAAGGCGTTTGCAAGAGAGCAAGATAAAAGTTGGCAAACGATACTAAAAGTTGATAAATTGGAAAAAAGTATATAAACATTTGTAAGTAACTCGAATAAGAGTTGGCAACTGTTACGTCCCGGGCCCTATCGAGCCCGCGACACCCCGTCCATGGTCGTATTGAACGCGACGTTCCAGGCACGTCGCCAACCCAACCCAACCTCAGAGATTAGGCATGCGCAGAAACAAATTAAAACAACCCAAATAATTAATAATGACAAGGGGTGGCAATAGCATGAAACAATAACTGAAATTTCTACACTTGGTAGATACATAGAACGTTCACAAAAAGATAATCCCCAAGCTAGGCCACAACAACAGAACCACGTTTATCAAAAGGGACGGTGATTCGTAAACTTAACTCATCTACAAAAAGGGGGAAACTCAAAATACAGGGTACTTGACCCATCCTCGATCTCCGAGATACTCTTGTAGCATCTCCAATCACTCACGATCACGGATCTTAAAATGGTTATATAATAACCGTGAAAATGAGTCTCAATAAGCAACACCCTAAACCCCACGTAGGCTAATGCGTACCCAAACAAGTCGTACATGCAATCTGACCCATAACATATAGAATTCACCTCATTGTACTTACCTCGCCATCAACAACATTCCAACTCTACACGTTAATCAAAACATGATAATACAATAATAATAACTTAATAACATATCACAATTACTCAAACACCGACTGTCGCGACCCTAAAAAATCTGTATCAATTTTTCGGGCTAATGGATTATTAAGACTAATCTTAACTCGGGCCCTCCCAAGCCCTACCAATTCGCAACTTAGGGTTTAAGTTCTTAACATGCAATCGTTTTCATGCTTGGAGTCGCCACTAATCAATTTACGGTAGGCTGATTAGAAACCTAAATAAAACATAGGGAGATATGTTTTATTCCTACGAACCAGAGATTCTAAGTCCGGGGACTTGATTACGCTAGATCTAGTCTAACGCCCTTTCGGTACCTTTTCATTTCAAAAAATATTTTGGCAGGCGGTTTGGATCCATTTTATCCTAATTATTAACATGTGAGGTGTTCATGCGGGTGCGCAAACCACCAATTTAACACCCATAATCAAAGCATTAAATAAATTGCAAGTTTAGGAGAACAACTTACCCGGGATCCAGCAGGCGTCTGCATTGTTAGCGAAAAATCATACAGACAGTCCTAGTATGATTTCTAATTAACAAAGCATTCACTCAAATTCTCTTTTTTGGATTTTCACTTTATTTAAATGAAACTTAAACTATATGCAATGACGTGCAAATATGACAGACGAAATAATGCAACCTAACACGCATACTATATGTCATGCGACAACGTGACCTAATTCTAATGACGTGCGAATGAATATTTTTTGGTATTTTCTAATGAATGAAATTCGGAATTAAATGAAATTCGGAATTAAAACATGCCTAATTTAACATGCAGACTAATGATTTCTATTTTTGGTATTTTCTGTTTAAAATTCGAAATTCAAAAATACCTAAGTTAACGTGCATTATATGATGACATAATCTACCCTAGAATGATTTATTTTTGGGATTTTTGTTTATGAAAATTCGGAATAATAAAATAACGTGAATAATCCGTTAGGACTTGAAATAATGCCTAATTTAAATTAGGAAACTTGCCACGTTAAGTCCTAATTTAAATTAGATATTTATCTCATCCTTCGGGATATATTCAAAAACCCTAGACATGCAAAAATTCTAATTTAAATCAAAACAGAAAATATTTTTGGGTTTTCTTTTTATTTGAAAAGGTAAACAATTTAAAACAAGGATAACAATCAAACTCAAATCAACCACGCAATCCGCCAAATTTGTTTCAAACTCGGATTAGGCACAAGAATCAAATTATCGGTCATATCTAAAGGGTTATAGATATTAACGGATAATTGATTATTCAAATTTGGGAAGCAAATTAAAATCATTATCGTATTCAAATAGTTATGAATAGGATAATGATTCTCCGTACCGACGCGTATCGGACTTTAGGGTTAAAGTCGGATAGTCGTCCCGATACGTTGCTAAATTAGGAAACGATTCCTAATTTGAATATTTCAAATACTGCGGATATGAACATTATCTTAAAGCAATCCAATATTCCAACGTGATAATCATGCAATATTCAAAATACTCAAATTAGGAAATTAGATATTCAAAATTGCATCGGATAATCACCTTACCTAATTTAGATAATTACCAAATTTGAATTGGCTCGGGATGACGTCTTTGCGGATCGGGATCGGGATTGGTGACGGCGACGGCGGGACACGGCCGGCGGGACTCACGGCAACACTGTTCCGGTACGGCACAGTAGCTCCGGACGACTTCGGTGAGGGAACTCCGGTGACGGTGGACGCGGGCGCAGCTCCGGCGTGGGGCAGTGGCGGTTTGTGGCTGCTCCGGTCAGTGGCGGCGCGGCAACGTCGACGCTCTCCTCGCGGCGGCGTGCGGTGGCTGAGTCGGTGCTCGGTGTGGCGTGGCTCCAACGAGGCAACAGCGGGAACGTCACGGCGAGGGGGCAGCAACCGGCGACTGACCGAGGCTATGACGGTGGCTGCTCGTGTCTTCGCCGGTGGCTGGTCTGGACAGAGGCTGGAATTCCGACACGGCAAGGCACGACAACACCGGCAGGGTGTTCGTCGCGGACGTTCAGGCGGCAGCCGGAGCAACAGGGACGGCGGGAAGTGGCTGGACCGGCGCGGGTACTGACGTGCAGCGGCGGGAAAGGACGGTGAGGCAGCGACGGGAAAGGACGGTGAGGCAGCGACGGCGAGAGGGCTGAGGCGGCTGCGGACACCGGCGTTCAGTGATGCAGCTCTGGTGGCGGGCGTGGAGCGGCTGTGGACGCGGCGGCGTGGATGCGGCGGGGACAAGCGAGCAGCAGCCGCAGCAAGGCTGGAGCGGCTGTTCTGGCGTAGGCACGGTAGGGACGGTGGCTGCAGCCTCCGGCGAGGCGGTGATGCGCGTGGGGACAGCGGCGGCGAGGCGGAGGCACGACCGAGCTCTTCCTCCCTCTCTCTCACTCTCGCACGTGTGTTTCTCTCAAAAATTCTGATCTGAATTGTGACGTCCCCCCCTAATTTGACCTAATAAATATGTTTATATAGTCTAATCTAGGTCAAATTAGATGGGCTTAATTAACCTAATGGGCTTAGGCTTGGGCTTAGGTCTTAATTAAACTTAAATGGGCTGAATTAACTTGGGCTAAGCCCAAATTAAAACAACCAAGCCCATATAACGTGAAATTCTCGGCCCTAGCATTCCCGAGTAAAATGAGTTTGATTCGATGAAAATTAAACTCGCTCACCATCGCCGGTCCGATGCAATAATGCAATTAAACTGAAATAAACCTAAACTATATGTTATGCAAAATTAAATTATTTTTGTTTAGGGGTTAAAAATTTAATCCCTAATTTTCTATGCAAATTAAACTAAATGAATGTCGGTAAAATTTAGGTGTCAACAGCTGCCCCTCTTTGAAGGTGAGCTCGCAGAAGTTGCATTCAAAGACTAAATGATACCTAAATTCTAACCATGCAAAATGCAATGAATGTTATTTTTGTCAGGATTATGAGTCCCATTTTGAATGCAATAAGAAATGATGCATGCTGACATGAAAAGAAAACATACCTGGAATTACTTACCTGACTGGTGCGAGATAATGCAATTCGAGGTACGACTCAACTTTGTTTTCTGTTTGGCAAATGTCTGGGCTCAGTCCCATAGGTATTGCCTGATAAACTGTTGATGAGTGTTGGTGATCTGCAGTTAAGTCAAAACACACAAACACGAAGAAAACTCAACGGATCCAATCATCACCTGGATTCGTGAGATAAAAAAAGTGTAAAAACGTTCCGACCTTTACAAACCACCTATACATCGCCATAGGTATTTGTAAAGATTTGGCCGCTGCGCCTATACATCGCCATAGGTGCGTCACGGGGGAACTAAATAGGATATTCCGACCCTTATGAGATACCTATACATCGCCATAGGTACTCATAAGGATTTGGCCGCGTCACTTATACATCGCCATAAGTGAGACACGGGGGAAAACCTGGGGGTTGAGGGAATATTCCGACCTTTATGAACCACCTATACATCGCCATAGGTATTCATAAAGATTTGGCCGCTCCACCTATACATCGCCATAGGTGAGTTGCGGGGGAATATCCGGGGGAGAGAGTATTCCGACCTTTATAAGATACCTATACATCGTCATAGGCACTTATAAAGATTTAGCCGCCGTACCTATACATCGCCATAGGTATACCGCGGGGGAATACTTGAGATTAAAGAATAATTCCGACCTTTACTAGACATCTATACATCGCCATAGACACTAGTAAAGATTTGGCCGCTTCACCTATACATCGCCATAGGTGAGTTACGGGGGAATCTTCTTGAGATTAGAGAAAAATTCCGACCTTTATAAGATACCTATCCATCTCCATAGGTATTTGTAAAGATTTGGCCGCGGCACCTATACATCTCCATAGGTGTCTCACGGGGGAATCCTCTCGAAATTGTGTGAAAACAATGATTTTGGTGAACAAGCGGGCTAGCCCGAATGTTCGAGGGTTCCTTGACAAAGTACCTGGATATCATCAGAGGTACCTGAAAAGGCTTGATCAATAAATACCTGAACATCATCAAAGGCATCTAGAGATCGTAACAAACTGATTCAATGTGGGGGCCTGACGATTGCTCGAACAGGTTAGGGATATAGAGATATACTTACCTGGCGATATTTCTGACTCTTGAGAGTGCGTCTTCTGTTAGACACGACTTTGAGCAACATATGACATGCATTCATGAACAGTTCAGAACACATGTATTCATATCTTATGACATCAACTGGTTTTTCATGCACGATGGTTTTGTCAAATTGGCATTACAAACTTCGTTGGGGAAAAATCATGATAAGACAATCCGAACTCACAGGCGGATATCTTGAGAATGTCGAATGAGGAACTTTCAGTCTGAAAGGACTTTCACTCATTCTTATCGAAAAAGCTGATTTATTTGAGAATCGCTCATTTTCACTTTCATCATGTCAACAAGGGTCTGAGTATTCTCGCAAGCGGTACGACCTTACCAATCCAAGAGGTCTTTATCAGGATTGTAACATGGGCTTGGTCAATGGCTTATCAAAGGGGACTCTTTGAGTCGAAGCTATTGAAAGAAAATACTCTGCAATTGTCTCCGGGTTTACAAGTCAAGAACCCTGCAACATGAGATGGAAATGTACTTGCTCGCACTTCTTCGAGCTAAGCTTATAAACATCTGAAATTCTACGTTAGTTCAAGTGCCCTAATCTGAAGAGACTTTGTAAGGGACGTAACGTAGGCTCGGTTCATGGGTTGAGAAATGAATGGATCATTTAGGCTCAAAATGTATGATTGGGGTGAATAAGTTGGTGATCATCTTGGCATTGTCACCGGTCTTCTTCTTCACCAGAGATTTTCTTCCCAGTAAATGCTCCATTGGCTTCAGATATCCATCACTTGATTCCTTTGGGACTTGTCCACTGGGGATTTTGATATGCCGCGTCTTGACACTTTTCATTGGGCATTGACCTTGCTTTTGCCAGACACACTACTTTTTCTTGCCCCCTTTTTCTTTTTCTTTCTTTTTTTTTTTTGAACTTGACACACACTGCTTACAATGTGAAACACTAACCACCTATATCCCACTGAATGACTTGCTGTTTGAACTCAAAAGCCTCTCGTCTTCAATCGACACTCTGGAGATGCTGCTTGAATAATGATGACTTTTGCCTTGCCCCAGTGTGGGGAATGATCACCAACTGGGTTTAAGAAATGAATTTGCAGGCTCAATTGGGCTTAGCAAAGGATAAATGTGTGTAGGATAGAGAAAGAAACGCTCTTCGTCATCCTAAGGCACTTGAACTTTCGCATGAATTCATCTGAAAAAGCAACACTTGAAGATTGATGCAAGTGAGAGCAAGATGATTTCTACACATTTTTCACCATATGATACTGATTTACCTCCGGTTTGCCCCGATGTGGGGTGGTTCTTGACATGGGTAATTTGAATGAATTTCTCCAACTGTTTAGGCTCAAAGTGGTTGAACAATGGGTAACCTGAAGTGTTTGGGATAGAGAAATGAAATGCCTCTTGTCATTTCGGTCATCGTACCTTTTGCGAGAGAACTCTTTACCTTGCAGTCATGGAATTTTTTCCACTCCACTCGCTGGGGATTTTTATTTTTCTCACTGGGGATTAATGCATGGGACAGTATGTAGGATAGGGCTTGCCTTTCATCGTCCCGATGTACCTCATTCGACACACTCAATTCATTTTGTATGAGTTATGAGATTACCAAAACAGATTTCTCCTTTTGAAATCGATAGTGCAGATTGACAAAATAACCATGCAGAAATTAAACTAATGCAAACATCTTAATTCTGAATTGATTGAAAATCATTTATTCATCAGTGAAATGTTTGCAATTCAAAGTATAAGACCAGATACTGAAAAACTTTTGCTGCAAAATGTGAGATTTTATCAAGGATAGTACATCTTCACAGCATCAGCGTTGACAGGATTGGAAAACACACGACCATCCATCTCTGCAAGAATCAAAGCACCTCCAGGAAGTACTTTCTTAACTACATATGGGCCGATGTAGTTTGGAGCGAATTTACCTCCGGGAACAGGGAAGATTGGCAGCACCTTCCTTAGGACTAGATCATTTACCTCAAAGTGTCTGGGACGCACCTTTTGATTGAAGGATCTAGCTATCCTCTGCTGATAGGTTTGACCATGGCAAATGGCTTTCAACCGCTTCTCATCAATCAGGTTCAGCTGCTCCTGTCTTTGTCGAATCCATTCCGCTTCAGACAACTCCACTTGGGATAAAACACGCAGGGAAGGGATCTCCACTTCAACGGGCAGAACGGCTTCCATGCCATACACCAGAGAAAAAGGGGTTGCACCGACAGAGGTTCGAATGGAAGTTCGATATGCCATCAATGCAAATGGCAATCTCTCATGCCAGTCACGATAATTCTCGGCCGTTTTAGCCAAGATCTTCTTGATGTTCTTGTTAGCGGCTTCAACTGCTCCATTCATCTGTGGACGATAGGGAGATGAATTCAAATGCCGGATCTTGAACTCATCGAACAACTGGTCCACGAACTTGTTGTTCAAATTTGTCCCATTATCGGTGATAATAGCCTCGGGAACACCATAGCGAGCGATTATGTCTCGCCTGATAAATCTCACAACATTCTTTGCAGTGACGCTCGCATAAGATGCCGCTTCAATCCATTTAGAGAAATAATCAATTGCAACCAGGATGAAACGGTGTCCATTTGATGCCTTGGGGTTAATTGGGCCAATCACATCGATGCCCCACATTGAAAATGGCCATGGCTCGGACAGCTGATGCAACTCTGTGGGGGGAACATTTATCTTATCCCCGTGAACTTGACAGCTATGACATCTTCGAACATGCTGGATACAGTCACTTTCGAGACTAAGCCAATAATAACCTAGCCTCATGATCTTCTTGGCTAACATGTGACCATTCATATGTGGACCACATACCCCCTCGTGCACTTCTTGCATGATTCTGGTGGCTTCAGCTGCGTCTACACACCTTAACAGGATCGAATCATGAGACCTTTTGTATAGCTTTTCACCACTGACAAAGAATTTTGAGGCCATTTTCATTATATATTTCCTGTCAGCCGGAGTGCTTCCCTCAGGAAATTCTTGTCTCTGAATGTAGTTCATGATGTCGTAATACCATGGTCTTTCATCAGGTTCTCCAGTCATAGCCATACAGTAGGCCGGTTTTGCTAGGACTTCGATCTTCAGGGGTTCTACCTCTACTCCACCGGTCACTTGCAGCATAGAAGACAACGTGGCTAGCGCATCAGCGAACTGATTATGGGACCTCGACAAATACTCGAAGGAAATGTCTTCAAATTCCTTTATGATTTCTTCGAGATATTCATGGTATGGCACTAGCTTGGTGTCTCTCGTCTTCCATTCTCCCAGAGTTTGCAGAATAATCAGAGCAGAATCACCAAACACCTTTAACTTGGTTATCCCCATTTCCACTGCGGCTTGAAGTCCGAGGATACAAGCTTCGTACTCGGCTATATTATTAGTGCATGGGAATACCAGCTTTGCTGCCACTGGATAATGCTGCCCATCCGGGGATATTAAGACTGCCCCAGTACCGGAACCAGTTAAGTTCACGGCTCCATCGAAGAACATAGTCCACGCGTCTTCCTTTATCACTAAAATGCGGTCCTCTGGGGAATATCCATCATCATCCGAGATTCCAGGATTCTCAGCTAACACATCAGCAATCACTCGGCCTTTAACTGATTTCTGTGACATCATCTGGACATCAAACTCTGAGATCAAAACCTGCCACTTGGCTAGCTTCCCTACCAAAGCCGGTTGATCAAGTAAGTACTTGATGGGATCATTCTCAGTCACCAGGAGAATCTGGTGATGCAGTGTATACTGTCTCAACCGATGGAGCACCCACACTAGTGCAGCGCAAGTCTTCTCGACTTCAGAGTAGTTCAATTCCGAGACAGTAAACTTCTTGCTCAAATAATAAATGGCTCGCTCCTTCCCGTCTTCGGGACCTTTCTGTGCTAACATAGCTCCCAAAGACTCGCTGTGGATCGTGAGATAGAGAGTCAGAGGCTGCCCCGGCACTGGAGGGACTAGCACTGGTGGTTTCATCAAGTACTGCTTCAGTTCCCTAAATGCTTCTTGACAATTATCATCCCATTCCACCTGAGCATTCTTCCTTAGAAGCTTGAAGAACGGTTTAGCAGTTTCGGAGAGCTGGGAAATGAACCGAGCTATATAATTCAGTCTGCCCAAGAGGCTGCGTACTTCTTTCACAGTGGATGGGGGTTGTAGCTCACATATAGCCTTCACTTTGGAAGGATCGATTTCAATGCCCTTACTGCTTACTACAAACCCAAGTAGCTTGCCCGACGTTGCCCCGAATACGCACTTGGCTGGGTTGAGACGGAGCTTAAATTCACGGAGTCGGTCAAACAGCTTCTTCAGGGTATCAACATGACTCTCTTCGGGTCGAGACTTGGCAATCATGTCGTCAACATATATCTCAATCTCCTTGTGCATCATGTCATGGAAAAGAGTGACCATGGCGCGTTGATATGTTGCCCCGGCATTTTTGAGGCCGAAGGGCATGACCTTATAGTGAAACGTTCCCCAAGGAGTAATAAATGCCGTCTTCTCCTTATCACCCTCCTTCATTCTTATCTGATTATAGCCCGAGAAGCCATCCATGAAAGAGAACAGCTCGAACCCAGCAGTACTGTCTACCAGAACATCTATGTGCGGTAATGGAAAGTCATCTTTAGGGCTAGCCTTGTTCAGGTCGCGATAGTCGATGCACACCCGAACTCGGCCATCTTTCTTCATGACTGGCACGATGTTAGCCACCCAAGTAGGGTATTGGGTGACTTCAATAAATCCCACCTTCAACAATTTCATGACCTCCTCTTCTATCTTCTTTGAAAGTTCAGGTTTGGTTCTTCGCAGCTTCTGTTTCTTGGGTGGCATGCCGGGGTTAGTAGGCAAGCCATGCTCCACAATAGAAGGGTCTAATCCTGGCATATCGGCGTATGACCAGGCAAAGACATCCTGGTAATCTTTCAGCAATTGGACCAGGCGTTTGGCTTCACCTTCGGGAAGGGTTGCCCCTATCTTGACCTCCTTGGTTTCTCTAGAATCACTGAGATTGACGGTAATAGTTTGATCTACCGTCAGGACTTTAGATCTTTCATGATGCTCTAAGTCACGCTGAATATCTGAGGAATCATTGAGTTCTCCAGCATCATCAGGATCAGGATCAGGCTCGACGGTGCATAATTCGTCGATTTGGACCGTTCCCATACCCTCACGTATCATAAGATTGCCCCTGAAACATAAAGCAGCGGATTCAGAAGGACAAACAGGGCTAATCATCGCATTTTTGCAAAATTTTTGTTTGTTGATTTTTTTGTTTTTTCTGAAATTCATTTTGAAATGGTTTTAACACGAGGAAGCATGAAGAAGCCCAGGCCTCAGAATTCTCCTTGGACTATATTTTCTTTTATCGGTTGGATATCATCACCGGGCTGGTTTGATATACCTCAACATGCCCTAAAAAATGAGAATAAAACTTTGTAATTTCATTGATTTTTGAAATGAATTACATTTATTGAATGGAAATTGCAACAATCAAAACCTAGAAATGGAAATAGAAAACAGCACCCGAAACGGGGCAAGTCCTAAAAAGCAATAAAAATTCCCACACAGGGGGAATGTGCGGAAAATTAAAGGTTTTACTCTTGTGGGCCAGTGCCCATTCCCTCTAACGGTCCTTTCTCGACAGCTCCAATGAAGACGTCGTCGGACATGGTAGTGATTTCATCCATGGTATCATCAGAATCCTCTGTCATTGGAGGTGTTGGATCATTCATACCTCCCCATCCGTCAGGGACAATGTCACGGGGATCAACATAGAAGCTCGGGGGTGCTGAGTACTTCACATAATAATCGAATTTGCCACTGGGCTGCCCCAAAGTGTCGATCACCTCCTTTCGTTCATCAGCCTTAAGCATGCTTCTACGATCTCTTCATCATCGGTCGCGTCTTCGAGCGGAGGCATGTCTTCAGGCAAGGGATCGAGCTTGACCTTTCCGGCATTTAATGTGGCGAACTCCTCGTCCCAGTTGATAACGACCTCAGAGATAGTGGAGACGATGCCCGTATGGTCAGCATAGACAATCATCCCTGCTTCCACCATCATCGAAACTCTTTCCCTCATAACAGCCAGGGAAATGTCCTCATTAGGCGGGTAATAGCCAGCCTTCACCAGTTCTCCATAGACTTCGGTTGTGTACACCCTGATGTTCCTGATTCGACCAGCATTGAAACTGAATATGGCATTCACATTGCCCGCGTGATCGGGAAGCGGGTTACTCTGAACATTCGGCTTAGCGGGTTGGAATGAAAACGCCTTCGTGTCGAGAAGATTCTGGATTCGGTGCTTGAGGGCGTAGCAATTGTCGGTTGAATGCCCCGGCTCGCCCATGTGATAATCGCATTTCTTCGACGGGTCATAGTTATAGAACTTCTCAGGATTAGGCCGCTTTGGCTCGGTAGTAAGCAAGCCTCTCTTCCGGAGCACCGCCAATACTTGCGATAACGATCCAAGGAGGGGGGTGAATTGCCTCTTGTTGTTTCTTCTCTGAAAAGGTTGACGACCCGGGGTTTGGTGCTAAGCTTCTGCTACTTGAATTGCCGGGGCAGGATTAACATTCCGCCGGCTCGATTGGGTATAAGTTACATTCACTTCAGCTGCCGGTTCTTTCTCCTTCATTATACCAAATCTTCTAGTCGAGGAAGACGGCTCGACAAACCATCCGTCTTTTAGCCCTATCTCGATCTGTTCGCCTATGAGGATGAGTTGGTTAAAGTTGTCAGCCGGAATGGCCACCATCCGATTACGGTACTCGAACGGGAGAGTCTTGATGAACATCCTCTTCAGCTCACTGTCAATGGGTTCCGGAACGACATGAGCGGCTATATTCCTCCATCTGATGGCATAGTCTTTGAAAGATTCGGTCTTCTTCATTTGAGCGCGCTCGAGGTCATCACGAGTGGGAGCGATGTCCGTTATGAACCGGTATTGTTTGAGGAACGCCTCACTGGCCTCCTTCCAGCTTTTGAGGCTATTGATCTTCTTCATGAGGTACCAGTGCAGAGCGGGGCCGGTCAAGCTTGCTTGGAATGCATGAATCATCAGGAGTTCGTTGTCAACGTACGAGGTCATCTGTACGTGGTACAACTGCAGGTGGGCCTTCGGGCACGTGGTGCCGTTGTATTTGTCGAAGTTCGGCATCTTGAACTTCTTCGGGATTTTGATTTGGGAGTACATGGACAGATCAATCGAGGGCGAATCCTGCGAACCCTCTAACTGCTTAACTCTCTCCTCGAGCTTGTGGACCCGTTCGTCCGGCTTCGGTTTGTCGACAATAATCTGGACAGGGTCATCCTCTAATTCAGGCATATCATCATCCTCCTCGACATCGACATTCTTCGCACTTGTATGCTTCGGGACTGATACTTCAGGGGATGCCGGAACAGGAACCGACCGAAGAGCCTTGATCTCAGCGGTCATTTGTTGCATGGCGACGGCGAGTTGATTGATCTGGTCTGCCATACTGTCAACACGTTCCTGCAACTCAGTTTGATCGGCCATTCTAGTTTTTGACCGTGTGCGAATAGGTGATCGTGATCGGCCCGTAGTTACCTAATTTCAAAAATAGAGCATGGTAAGTATGAGTCCTCAAAACGATCGGTCCATGACTCAGTCTAATCGTCACTTTTTATTCCCATTTTTCATGACCTTTTTCATTATTCCATGTATTTGTGAAAATGATGTCAAATTTCTTAGGAAATAATGAATTATGACAGACTTAGGAAAATAATGATAAGAGTTAAAAGTAATTTTTTTTCAAAGCTTTATCTTTTCTTTTTCTTTTTCTTTCCCTTTGAAAGAAATTCAATGATTATTACTTTCAAAAAGTTCGATCGACCTAGACCTATCATGGACCGACCACATGATACGAAAAAGTAAGTAAATTGCAAGATAAAGGTTCAGAACACTTACTTCACCGGGTATGGAAATGGCAATCACATAGACATGCGCATGAAATGTGAGGTTCGATTTCTACCTAGACTCTGGCTTGCAAAATGGAGACGAGAGGATTACCGAGCTAAACCAGTCATGGTGGTGGTTAGGCTAGGATTCCCCTGACTCCGGCTTGGTCAAAGAGCCGACCCGGGTTGAGTGGGATACAACCGTGGTGGGTACTCAATAACACCTTGAAAGAAATTTCGGGACCGAGGATGGCGACCCGTACCACATGGTTTTGGTCGGGGTATCCACTATCTCAGTACCATCCTAAACCTATGCCACCCAGGTCCGGCAGCGGGTAGTGTGTGCGGTGTAGTGTAAATGTAAGGCATGCACAGCAAGTTATATCAAACAGCGCTTCGTGCATAAATTAAACCATACATTCAACCACCTCCCTGCAAAACAAGGGTTAACAATCACGCTTCCCCTTATACCTCCCATACTGCAAGAACATTTAACACCTTAACATGTTAGGGACGTACCTGGGATCCACGCTGCCAAACAAAAATTATTTTGAAATGAAAAATTGGCCTAAGTCCACTAAGAGTTTTAACTCTAGTCCCCAGCGGAGTCGCCAAGCTGTCGCGACCCTAAAAAATCTGTATCAATTTTTCGGGCTAATGGATTATTAAGACTAATCTTAACTCGGGCCCTCCCAAGCCCTACCAATTCGCAACTTAGGGTTTAAGTTCTTAACATGCAATCGTTTTCATGCTTGGAGTCGCCACTAATCAATTTACGGTAGGCTGATTAGAAACCTAAATAAAACATAGGGAGATATGTTTTATTCCTACGAACCAGAGATTCTAAGTCCGGGGACTTGATTACGCTAGATCTAGTCTAACGCCCTTTCGGTACCTTTTCATTTCAAAAAATATTTTGGCAGGCGGTTTGGATCCATTTTATCCTAATTATTAACATGTGAGGTGTTCATGCGGGTGCGCAAACCACCAATTTAACACCCATAATCAAAGCATTAAATAAATTGCAAGTTTAGGAGAACAACTTACCCGGGATCCAGCAAGCGTCTGCATTGTTAGCGAAAAATCATACAGACAGTCCTAGTATGATTTCTAATTAACAAAGCATTCACTCAAATTCTCTTTTTTGGATTTTCACTTTATTTAAATGAAACTTAAACTATATGCAATGACGTGCAAATATGACAGACGAAATAATGCAACCTAACACGCATACTATATGTCATGCGACAACGTGACCTAATTCTAATGACGTGCGAATGAATATTTTTTGGTATTTTCTAATGAATGAAATTCGGAATTAAATGAAATTCGGAATTAAAACATGCCTAATTTAACATGCAGACTAATGATTTCTATTTTTGGTATTTTCTGTTTAAAATTCGAAATTCAAAAATACCTAAGTTAACGTGCATTATATGATGACATAATCTACCCTAGAATGATTTATTTTTGGGATTTTTGTTTATGAAAATTCGGAATAATAAAATAACGTGAATAATCCGTTAGGACTTGAAATAATGCCTAATTTAAATTAGGAAACTTGCCACGTTAAGTCCTAATTTAAATTAGATATTTATCTCATCCTTCGGGATATATTCAAAAACCCTAGACATGCAAAAATTCTAATTTAAATCAAAACAGAAAATATTTTTGGGTTTTCTTTTTATTTGAAAAGGTAAACAATTTAAAACAAGGATAACAATCAAACTCAAATCAACCACGCAATCCGCCAAATTTGTTTCAAACTCGGATTAGGCACAAGAATCAAATTATCGGTCATATCTAAAGGGTTATAGATATTAACGGATAATTGATTATTCAAATTTGGGAAGCAAATTAAAATCATTATCGTATTCAAATAGTTATGAATAGGATAATGATTCTCCGTACCGACGCGTATCGGACTTTAGGGTTAAAGTCGGATAGTCGTCCCGATACGTTGCTAAATTAGGAAACGATTCCTAATTTGAATATTTCAAATACTGCGGATATGAACATTATCTTAAAGCAATCCAATATTCCAACGTGATAATCATGCAATATTCAAAATACTCAAATTAGGAAATTAGATATTCAAAATTGCATCGGATAATCACCTTACCTAATTTAGATAATTACCAAATTTGAATTGGCTCGGGATGACGTCTTTGCGGATCGGGATCGGGATTGGTGACGGCGACGGCGGGACACGGCCGGCGGGACTCACGGCAACACTGTTCCGGTACGGCACAGTAGCTCCGGACGACTTCGGTGAGGGAACTCCGGTGACGGTGGACGCGGGCGCAGCTCCGGCGTGGGGCAGTGGCGGTTTGTGGCTGCTCCGGTCAGTGGCGGCGCGGCAACGTCGACGCTCTCCTCGCGGCGGCGTGCGGTGGCTGAGTCGGTGCTCGGTGTGGCGTGGCTCCAACGAGGCAACAGCGGGAACGTCACGGCGAGGGGGCAGCAACCGGCGACTGACCGAGGCTATGACGGTGGCTGCTCGTGTCTTCGCCGGTGGCTGGTCTGGACAGAGGCTGGAATTCCGACACGGCAAGGCACGACAACACCGGCAGGGTGTTCGTCGCGGACGTTCAGGCGGCAGCCGGAGCAACAGGGACGGCGGGAAGTGGCTGGACCGGCGCGGGTACTGACGTGCAGCGGCGGGAAAGGACGGTGAGGCAGCGACGGGAAAGGACGGTGAGGCAGCGACGGCGAGAGGGCTGAGGCGGCTGCGGACACCGGCGTTCAGTGATGCAGCTCTGGTGGCGGGCGTGGAGCGGCTGTGGACGCGGCGGCGTGGATGCGGCGGGGACAAGCGAGCAGCAGCCGCAGCAAGGCTGGAGCGGCTGTTCTGGCGTAGGCACGGTAGGGACGGTGGCTGCAGCCTCCGGCGAGGCGGTGATGCGCGTGGGGACAGCGGCGGCGAGGCGGAGGCACGACCGAGCTCTTCCTCCCTCTCTCTCACTCTCGCACGTGTGTTTCTCTCAAAAATTCTGATCTGAATTGTGACGTCCCCCCCTAATTTGACCTAATAAATATGTTTATATAGTCTAATCTAGGTCAAATTAGATGGGCTTAATTAACCTAATGGGCTTAGGCTTGGGCTTAGGTCTTAATTAAACTTAAATAGGCTGAATTAACTTGGGCTAAGCCCAAATTAAAACAACCAAGCCCATATAACGTGAAATTCTCGGCCCTAGCATTCCCGAGTAAAATGAGTTTGATTCGATGAAAATTAAACTCGCTCACCATCGCCGGTCCGATGCAATAATGCAATTAAACTGAAATAAACCTAAACTATATGTTATGCAAAATTAAATTATTTTTGTTTAGGGGTTAAAAATTTAATCCCTAATTTTCTATGCAAATTAAACTAAATGAATGTCGGTAAAATTTAGGTGTCAACACCGACCACACTTGCACTCAATCAATCCAACCAATTCAATCACACATTCAACCAGCCAATTCAATCACACTCAATTCGCATACGTGGCCGAACATCTTTCTCACGACCTGCGCCACTACGCCTCAGGTCCATTTTCACTGCTCGCACCATTGCGCCTCAGGCCCAATCTCATAGCCCGCGCTACTGCGCCTCAAGCTTAGCCCTCCGATCAATCCAGGCTCTGTTTCGCGTAACCACGCCTCAGGACATTTTTCCCCTTCCAATGACCCGTGTAACCTACACCTCAAGTCTGGTCATACCTTTCTCGCCACACTCGCGTAACCATGCCTCAGGTTGGCAACCATCCGATCAATCCGGGCTTTTCTCATGCACATGCACCACAACACAATTCATCATTCTCACAAGTCGTACCAGTCAAACTCAAGGCATGCTCACCACATCACAACTAGCCAATCAACACGTCGTACAATTCAAATTCAATCATGCTCGCCACAATATTGTGCCAACCCGAATTCAAGTCAGCCACATTCAAATATCAATTCCACCCACGAATGCCACAACAAGCTAATCATTGACCCACCAACATTAGCCACTAATATGCACCCAAAACCATCCCAATTCCAAACCGCGAGCTCACCAATCCGACATTCAAGTCGGCCACAATCAAACGTCAATTTCTCCCACACACGCCACGACAATACGGTCATTTAGCCCACCATAATTAGCTACTAATTAAACCCCACAACTATCACAATTTAATCTAATAATTACGCACACACAAATATTAACCCCAATCCGCATTTAGCCCATAAACCGATACTAATCACATCCTAAATAAGTCTAAAAATGCCCATTATACTAAATGGGGATTAGGAAGTCACTTACTAGGTTTTGACCCAGGAAAAATCCACTCGGGCTCAAAATGGCCCAGGTGAACAGTGCTAGGATCGGCACGGGCAATAGGGCGACAGGCACAGGGCTCGGCCACGGCTCGGCACACAGCCCGGCGACTAGGCATGGCACTCGGCCACAACGAGGCACATGGCCTGGTGACTCGGCCATGGGCAAGGGCACGTTCAGCACGGCCGGAGGCAACTCGGCCATGGCCCGGGCACGACCTGGGCTGCTTGTGTGACATCCTAAAATTTGCCCATTTGAAATTTATGGAATATTTAGTTTTATGAAAGTGCTTGTAGTTAGTCTCGCCCAAAATTGATCATCCTTGGGATACTAACCATTAGGGGAAAGGCTAATTAGGGATTTGAATTTGCGCAACTAAAGGAAATTTAATCGTGAACCGACTTTCGACCATAAAATCGTCGAGGTGACATTTTGAGCCAATGTAGGCCGATTGTAAGATAGTTAGGGGCCGATTCGTCATTGTCATATCAGTGAATTTCGGGTGATTCCGTTTGACCACAAAATAAATTGACGAACGATCCCGAAACTATACCGAATGATCGTGCCCGATGGAACTAGCGATTGATCCTCACGATTATATGATAATCGAAGTTGTAACGAACCCAATGAACTTGCACGTGACTCAATTTATTATCGATCACGGGTCTAATATGTGAATTTTCCCAAAAACCGCCCGTTAGTTTGAGAAATACTTGAGTTACGTTATATATATAGTTCAATTATTAATTAGAGACCAAATCGAACATCGGGAAAATTTGGAAGTCACGACGGGACGCTAGGACGACGTTGCGGGGTAAACGTACACCTTTAGTTTATTCCGGATCCTTCAGAAAAATTCAAATTCGACAAGAAAATGGGAAAGTGATCATTTTACCCCCTAAGACTTTATAAAGGGCTAGTTTTAATGGGCAAGGGCATTTTGGTCATTTTGCCCTCAATTTTAGAAAAGACAAATTGCCCTTGGATATTTTGAGAAAAGATTCAATCTGGGTCGTCGATTTCAAGATAGGATTAAATCTCAACCGTCGGATAGGATTGGTGAGAGAAGGGCAAAATGGTAAATTGCCAAATTAATCAAAACTTGGTCCCCAAGGACATGACTAAGTCTTCTCTCTCTCTCTCTCTCTCTCTCTCTCTCTCTCTCTCTCTCTCTCTCTCTCTCATTCTGTCCTCCCACATCGCTCTTTCATCTAGCTCTGCCGCACGCGCCCACTGTCGCACCCCCACCCTTACACCACCACCACCGATCTCTCTTTCTCCCTTTCCCTCTCCCTCTCGATTTTCTCTCTCCCTGTGGCCGTGAGCACGCCGGACACCGCCCAAGCCGCCGCCGTGAGCCGATCGTCGCTGCCACCGCAAGCCGCCGCCATACCGCTATTTGTTTCACTCTAGCCGCATTAGTCTAGAGTCGGGTAAGTCACGATCTAAACCTCGCCTAGTATATTGGGTTATTTCAACCCCGTTTAGATGTGATTTAGTGGAAATTAGAAATTAATTGGATTAGCGAGCCGTAGGATTGAAATCGGAAATTTTTTATGGAATTTTGGAGGTCGAAGATGGCTATGAATTGTTGTTTGAGGTCCTGTGATGGGCTGTTCGGTACAAGATTAGTACCATTAGGACCGGCTCATAATTTCGTGGAAGGGCCGGAAGTGTAATATTATGGTTTCGGGTTCAGAAAATAATAAATTGCGTGTTGGTTGTGCAATATGTTATGGCTGAATTGATTTGAATGAATTGGGCGCGTTTGAATGCATGTATTTAATGCCCGAGTATGTGCACGTGTGAGATTTGTGATGGGCAATGTGCGTGTGATCATGTTGACACCTAAATTTTGGCACGACATTTAGTGTAATTTGCATAGAAAATTAGGGATTAATTTTTAACCCCTAAACAAAAATATTTAAATTGCATAACATATAGTTTAGGCTCATTTTAATTTAATCGCATTTTTTACATCAAATTGGCGTCGGCGAATGAGCTTAAAATTCATCGAACAAAAACTCAGCTTGCTCGGAATTCAAGGGCCGGGAATTTCAGGACGAACGGGCTTGGTTGTTTTAATTTGAGTTTAATTCGGCCCATTGTGTTGTGAGTTTGATTAAACCCAAGTCAATTCAGCCCATTTAGATGTTAATTAAAATTAAGCCCAAGTCTAAGCCTACTAGGATTAGAGAGCCCACCTAATTGACCTAGGATTAATATTATAAATATGTGTTTAGGTCAGAATTTTGCAGGACACGTGATAATTCAGAGATCAGAATTTTAGAAACACACGTGTGAGAGTGAGAGAGAGAGGAAGAGCTCGGTCGTGCCTCCCCCTCGCCGCTGCTATCCCCTCGCCGGTGCCAAGCTCCTCCGACGCCAGCCATCTCACCGAGCCCGCCAGTGAGCCCCTTACCCACGCCAAGCCTCCCGCCGTTGCACCATCGCGGAACACCACCTCAGCCGCGCCCTCCGTCGCCCGGACGCCGCTGTTGCCGTGCACCCTGTTGCTGTCCCGGAGCTGCTCCGCCGCCTGGACGACGACGTGCTGCCTCCCGCCGTGTGCTGCTGCTCATCGCTCGCTGCACCGTTGCCTACCCCGTCACACCGCAAAGCCTTCGCGCCACTGCCTCCTAGAGCTGCACCGTCGCCCGCCGTGCCGAGCGTCGTTCTCAGCCGCCGCCCTGCCGTCCCTGCTGGTTGCCGCCTCTGTCCTTGTCGCACGCTGTGACGCCCTTGTTGCCGAATCCTGCTGGAACAGTCTCTGCCGAGTTGCTGTTCCGCCGTCGTCGTCGCCTCTCGGAGAGAACTGTTGCTGCCTGGAGCTATTCCCCGACGTTGAAGTCACGCCAGAGCTCTACAGGAACAGCCTCCGTGCCAAAGCAGCTACCGAAGCTCCTGCCACAGCCACTGTTGTGCTCGCCGGCGCCAACGTCGCCCTTGCTGTCCCGATGCCGGAAAAGCCCCGCCGGTGCCGTGTTTCGCCGGTGTTGTCGTCGTCGTCGATCATCGCTATCCCGATCCACAAGTCGATCCCGATCCCGAGCCAATTCAAATTTGGAAGTTATCCAAATTAGGTAAGATTATTATCCGATATATTTTCAGAATGTTCTAATTTCCTAGTTTGAATCGTTTGGAATATTGCATGTATATCCGGTAGATATGGATAATGCTTGATATATCCGCGATATTTTCAAATATTCAAATTAGGAAAATTTCCTAATTTAGCAACGTATCTGGACGATTATCTGACTTTAACCCTAAAGTCCGATACGCGGCAATACGGGAAATTATTATCCTATCCATAACTATTTGGATACGATAATGAATTTCATTAGCTTTCCAAATTTGAATGATCAATTATCCGTTAATATCTATAATCCTATAGATATGACCGATAGTTCGAATTTTGTGCCTAATCCGAGTTTGAAACGAATTTGGCGGATCGCGTTGTTGATTTGAATTGGTTGTTATCTTTGTTTAAATTATTTTCTTTCCTTTTCAAATAAAACAGAAAATTCAAAAAAATATTAGCTAGATTTAAATTAGAGTTTTGCATGTTTAGGATTTTTGAATATATCCCGAAGGATGAGATAAGTATTTAATTTAAATTAGGACTTAAAGTGGCATGTTTCCTAGTTTGAATTAGGTATTATTTCAATCCTAACGGATTATTCACGTTATTTTATTGTTCCGAATTTTCATAAAAAAACCCCAAAAAAAATGGTGAATTGTTTCATGTTTTACTAGGATAGATTGCATTTTAATTTAAGTAATTTATAATTTCGAATTTTTAATCAAAAATCCCAAAAAGAAATCATTCTAGGGTAGATTAAGTCATCATAGATTGCATGTTAACGTAGGTATTTTTTAATTTCGAATTTTAAATAGAAAATACCAAAAAATAGCATCATAATAGGTTGCATGGTAATTTAGGCACATTTT
This sequence comes from Syzygium aqueum, assembly GCA_031216185.1. NCBI lineage: Eukaryota > Viridiplantae > Streptophyta > Magnoliopsida > Myrtales > Myrtaceae > Syzygium > Syzygium aqueum. The sequence goes on along the minus strand of CM062241.1, from coordinate 21,247,517 downwards.
TAATTCCGAATTTCCTTAAAGAAAATACCAAAAATATATCATTGCATCTGTCATTAGAATTAAGTCACGTCGTCGCATGACATATAGTTTGCATGCTAAGTTACATTAATTCACATGTCATATTTTTTGCACGTCATTGCATATAGATTAGATTTCATTTAAATAAGTGAAAACTCAAAAAAGAGAAATTGAGTGAATACTTGTTAATTAGAAATCATATTCAGGTGATGATGTGATTTTCTAGCTAACAATGCAGATGCTTACGTTGGTTCGAGGTAAGTTGTTCTCTTAAACTTGTAATTTATTTAACGCTTTCCTGGGTGTTAAATTGATGGTTTGCGCACCCGCATGAACACCTCACATGTTAGCAAATAAGTTAAAATGGATCCAAACTGCCTGCCAAAATATTTTTGAAAAGAAAAGGTACCGAAAGGGCGTTAGACTAGATCTAGCGTAATCAAGTTCCCGAGCTTAGAATCTCTGATTCGTAGGAATAAAACATATCTCCCTATGTTTTATTTAGGTTTCTAATCAGCCTACCGTAAAATGATTAGTGGCGACTCCAAGCATGAGAACATTTGCATGTTAAGAACTTAAACCCTAAGTTGCGAATTGGTAGGGTTTGGGAGGGCCCGAGTTAAGTTCAATCTTAATAATCCATTAGCCCGAGAAAATGTACAAAAATTTTTTAGAGTCACGACAAATCATAAGAAGGCATTAAGGATGGTTGAGATGTGATTGAGGGATCGGGCCGAGTATTACAAACTCGGATCGCGATCACACAGGCTTGTCGCATTTGGCGTGGGCTGAGGAAAGTATGAGAATGAAATCGGTCCGAGGCTTGGTGAGCTCGGGTGAGACTGGGATCTGACCGAGGCATTATAAGCTCGGGTTTCAATCACGTAGGCCTTTTGCATTTGGCGAGGGCTGAGGAAAGTGCGAGATTGGGATCGAACCGAGGCGTGTGATGCTCGGGACACGATCGTGTGGGCCTGAGGCATGTTAACGCTGGGTGAGGAAATGATTGGGAATATGACGTGTGGTATGGCATAAGAAAGTGGGATCAAACCGAAGCATGTGATGCTCGGGACGCGATCATGTGGGCCTAAGGCGTGTTTACGCGGGGCGGGAAGGTGATTGTGCAAGTCTGGGTACGATGAGGAAGGATAAATGAAAATGATGTGATGACGCGTGAACGTGTGTAATGTGTTTATTGTGATTGTAAACTAATGTGCAGGTTGAGTTGCTAGAGTCCTGGTATGTGTGACTATGTGATTATTGTTTTGTGTTCTGATTGTTACGTGTTTAAACTTGTCTGGAATACGTGGTAGCCTAGGTAGGGCTTAGATTGCAACTTATTGAGAAGTGTCTCATAATTGTATAAATCAAACCATTTCAAAGTCACCACCCGAGCCATGAATCAGCCTCCGCCACAGCGTTTCGGAATACCCATGCACACCGACCACGACGTGACAAAATACCTAATGGAAGACAATTTTACCTGAGTTAAGCACACCTTTGTAGTTTGGGTAGATATAAGACTACCCCAATGGCAGGCCCACACCTACACATCATGGATGTTTAGAGATGGGCTAGATGAGTTTGGGCCCATTAGAGATTTTGATGTCCCTTATGATGGAGTCGAGGATTGAGATCCATCGGTCGTACCCCTTCCCGATGGACAGTTGACTAGGTTAGAGACCAGTTTAGCTCAGTCCGGGCTTCACCCTGCATCTGCAACACCTGAGTCCTCGGGAGCCAAGCATGAGCCCGAGCTAGAGGGATCCCAGACTGGATCTGATCCAATGGACATAGATCTCGAGGCAATTCCCGAGGAAGGACAGGAAGGAGGAGAGGACAATCCCGAAGCCGAACCAGAGGAGGCCCCAGAGCCTGAGGATGAGGATGAGGAGGAGGGGCATGTA